>BGPR01034121.1:0-16632 GCA_013235015.1 Araneus ventricosus
CAGACCTAAACTGAAGGAATTAAAGCAATTTCCAGCTTTCCCCTAATTAATTCCGAATTCAACTACCCAACCACTGGGCTATTTTGAGGGGCACTATATAAAAAATTACCTTTAAAAAAACTTGGCTGATGTCCCATCACCTAACTTTGCTCCTAAGTTCTTTTCTATTTTGATGTTTTATTTAAGGGAAAAGTGTTAAAAGAATACTTATATTCCTAAAAGCACAAACAAGCTGTCTTTCTTGCATTACTTTCAATTTTGTCGTGCCTTAATTTGCATGTTTAATAAAAAAAAGTATGATCAATAAGTAAAGTTACAACTTTTTCCAATCCATTTTAATCATTCGCGATATTAGGAACATATAGTGAGCGGTATAAGGTACACTTTTTTTTAGCAGAAAAAACATTTTTGCTGTGAATGTTAAACTTATGCGTTAGAGTTTTAAATCCGATCGTTTTTGGATAACTGTCCAGATAATATATTGGATCAATTTTTAGTCAAATTGCACATGAATTAGTCCTCTAAAGTGGGCTTAAAGATTAAGTTGACGATATTTGGGTCTCCTACCTTATATGGCGAGGAGAAATATTATATAAAAGAAAATAAAATATTCAAATGAAATATAATTTTAAAACTTGTCTCATATTAATTTTATATTGACATTTACTTTTTCAATACTTATAGTATAAAATTTCAATTGAAGAGGAAAATCAAAAGAATATTCTCAAGAAAAATTTAAATATTGTATGACGGCAATAATTGTTGTACGTTTTAAAACTGATCTGTAGATGAAATCCCCTTATTTCTAACACTAAAATTTCAAGGTATTCCATAACGAAAGACATACATTTAGCTCTAAATTCTTTCCCCCGCCAAATCCATACCATAATTTATGACGTAAAAATCACGACACTACAACATGAAAAGGAATCCCATACAACAGTGTCATGGGAACACATTCAAAAAGAAGAAGGATATTTATTTCCACTCCCCATCCAACAGAAATTCGTACTTCTCCAAACTTTTCTGTTCTATAATGTTTATGTTCACTGTGTACAACTCCACTCATTCAGAGTGGGAATAAAATGAACAAAATAAAAAAGATTAGAGTAATTCCGGTAGCAGTTTCCCCTGGGGAAACATTCTATGCAAATTCTAACTCAACTCCCCGTTATTCCACATGTATTGTTCAAAGGAGTCTTGTTCGCCTTCGATCAGCAAACAGCCGATCATTCATCAAATATTCTTTAAGTAAAGAAAGAAAATGCACTTGCTAGTTTTGCGAAGGGTTTCCTTTCTCGTATTATGGATTCTCTGCACATTTATTTCTGGAAAGAAATTGTCTTGCTTCACTTCTCTGTGGCTGAAGTTACTAAATAATCACGGCTGGGAGACATTTCTCAAAGATTTGATTCGCAGATGCCTTAGTATTTCTCTGTGTTTAACTGCTCCTATTACTTCTGTTTGTTTCTTGTTCGGGAATTAACGAAGGAGATTTTTCAAAATGAAGATTGCAATTGATTGGTCAAATCTTGGAGGAAAATTATCATATCTCGCATGAAGTTTTAGAAGTTATGCCGTAGTTTCTGACGACAGTAATTTGTTCTAATATAATTCAAGAATGTGAGTTTTAACCTTCGGTTGGGCATAGTAAAGTAATTCATCACTAGAAAATTCCAGAGCTTCGGGTATTGAATCCGTTTCACCAGAGGGAGGATAAATCAGATTCGAACTGTCAACTTTATCAAAATGCTCCACAAGATTCCTGTTTGGTCGGAGTCAATCTCTCAAATTTCTAGTTCCTGAAACTTTAGAGACGTAATTTATTTATTTTTACATCATTTTCAGAATTGAAAAGCAGTAAATAAACTGCAAACGTTATTGACCTTCGTAAAATCAACTGAGACAAACAAGATTTTATTCAATTAAGAGTATACTCTTTATTGATGCGTTCATACTCAAATATTTGACTTTAGCTTTGAGAAAATTTATTTGAAATTAGACAACCAGATATTCAGGTCATCAAACGAACCAAGGTCGATTCCCAGAAATTTCTTGTTGTCGCTCGAAATGGACATGAACTGCGTTAACAAAATATTTCCCGAATACCTGGGCGTATTGCTTTTCTTGTCTTTCTAATATTGGCTGATGGCAAATAGTACAAATTAAATATTATGCCTTGTCTTGGAATTATATTTCTATTCCTGAAAAAAATGCTTTATCAATTGCATCAATTCCAATCCTTAGATTTTGAGTATGTATTTTTTTAGTGAATTTAATTCAAAACCAAATTTACGCACTGAAGTCCCATATTATTGGGCAATACTATAAATTTTATGAATTAATTTTAAATCTTGCATAGGAATTTCAATGTTTCGTTTATGCGTTTATTTGGAAAACTTTCAAAACTTTTTAAGTAATTATATTGAAGTCTGTTTCTTAACTCATCATTTTTTATTTCAATAAGCGTTTCTTGCAATCTTAATAAATGGAACTATTATGCGAAAATGTTCCTAACATTTTTTAAAGACCTAAACTATTTTTTCCTGAAAAATGATTTTCAGATCAACATCAGAATAAACCAAATATTACGACAAAGATTAATCAAGAATTATGCCTAATTTAATTCATTCAATTATTGCCAATTTTTAATAAGAACTGCTCATAAATTTACCATCCTTAACATTTTTATTAAAAAATTATTTATCATTTTTACCCGTTTTCCGTTATTCTGAAATTATCGAATCCAATCATTATAATTTTTTAAACTTACTTATTATGAGTTGAAACTTGTAGATTTTTATGAACGAAATAACATTTAAATGCATACCTCGAAATAATTATTGATATTTAACCATTTATCAGTGAGGTTAATTCATGGTTCCATGTGTCTCATACCAATAATTCCACAGAGAGGATGATTTCATTGCGCTTTTTGTAAGAGGTTAACGTCCAGTTTTGAAGCTGAAAGAAGACTATCTTAACTTGAATATCGTAATTTTGAAATGCGATAAGACTGACGACTTCTGAATGATCATTCCACTCTCGGAACTTCTCCACCATACTGATAGGAGGACGTTTGAACTCAAACTATTTGGCGTCTGCCACGATCGCGTGCATATTGAGCATTCTGAGGAATAGAGGCTCGAACTCGTTACCTTCCGGTTCCGAGGCCGATACTCTGCCATCAGTCCATTATACTTTCTCAAAGTAGGACAAAATAATTTTCAGAAACTGACTTCGCGTCACAACATAAGACAACACACTGTTGCAAAAATCTCGTATAAAAAATAAAGCTTTATTCCTGGACGTATTCAGCAAAATACTAATCACTGGTAACAAAACTGAGCAGTACTTGTATAAATTCACAACAGAGATCGCCAATAAAATCTCAATCACAGCACTTTCAATAGCGCTCAAAATATTTCTCAGTTCACCATCTTCACTGCTGACCGAAGTCCAACTCTCTGCTTTTGGTTTGAGAGCTTGTTTTATATACCTTTTCAACAGGAAGTGACGTAATCTCTAGAAGATTCATTACATTTCTGTCTCCCAGTAAAGATAGGACCACAGTTCAGGATTTTTCTAGAAGATTCCCTTTGTCTCCAACATTGTCACCAAAGTTAGTATGCCAGGGACACAACTTGAGAGTTTCGTAACAATGCAATTAGATGATATGACAATTACTTTGTGACTGTGTCTTGACACGAATGCTCCATTTCTTTCCTAGATTTTCCTGTTTCATAGAGTAGTAACAGAAGAATTACGGCGATTGTTTCACGAAAGGTTTCTCATAGCTTCTATAGACAGATGCATAAAAATAGAATCTACTTTAGGAAATCAGGTTACTATCCATAATCACTACATAGAATATTATTTGTCTGAGAAGTTATATTAAAATATTGTCACGGTCGTCGAATGGTTAGAGCGCTGCTCTACGATGCCAAAGGACTCGGGTTCGAATCCCTGGACTTTTATGTTTTCAATTAATTATTTCGATTATTTAATTTATATGCAAAATAGCATTTATGTAAATTTCTTGTATGTAAATTACCCCTTAGTTGTGCTTATTAACTGTAACTGTATTATTAACTGTTTCGCCAACTTTATATAAGCAGATGTAATATTTAGTTCGAGGAGATAAAGTCTTGAGTTGAAATTAGCGAGCTTTGTCTTCTATTCATTCGATGCATCCATTTGACTATTGACTATCCACGCTAACTTTATCTACGCGACAATATATATTTGTCATCTTCTCCAAAATTCTTGAATTAATCTTGATAAAATGTGTCAATTTAAAAAATATGACTTTAAAATAACAAGTGTTCAATGTAAGTTAACTTGTAACTAATTTACAAAATGATGAGGTTCCATGCCCTACTAAATAATAATAATAATAATAAAAGATTTCAGGTCATCGTACTTATTAGTTAAATTTAAAGGGATACCAAAAAATGGCCAAAATAATTTCAATTTATTGTCTTATTCCGTTGCTCTTATCGTCGTACTTATTGTATCAAAATTTCAAATTTGCACCTTTAATATTTTAGAAGTTATTTAGATTTTTATTTACGATGACTAATGAAACACATTCGCAAATGACTGCTTTAAATGGCCTTTTCACCATGTCGAACTTTTCTGCACTTTTATGTTTTCAAAATGCTAAGGCTTTTTTCCTTTTAGAAGATAGAACTTTCAATTTTTTGTACACGTTTAGCGCTATGTATATGATAAAACTGTGCATGTAATAAGCATTCAGTTGCTTAGTTTTTTTTATATGCAAGATATAAAATGAGGCACTTCTAAATTTCCTCTTTCTTTACCATATAATTCAGTAAAATATCTACAATTAGGCGAATATTAGATGCATCTTAAAATCCATGCTCAGTTTTCTGTGATATATTTCTGTTAATCTACAAATAAAATTTGAGGTAAAAATATTCACATTTGAAACAGCAGTAGGGTTTTTAAAAAATTGAATTTTCCTAAAAAAAATTAAATTTCATCTGAACTAGCAGATCAAAATTGACTTTTTCTCTTCAAGATCACTTTATATGATTGTTAAGTCTCAATATTGTCAAATCTTTTTCAGTAATACTTCAAATATAAAAAATGTTAAGAAGGTAATGTATCCCCTTAAATTATTTTTATTCAGAGCACTTGTCAAAAGAAAGCTTAATTTTGGCGGGAAATATTTCAAACCGCAAGAAAATTTTGCAGCAAAAAAAAATTTAAAAAAACAGAAACAAATTTATTAAAAAAGACTTTTTATTAATGTACTAAAATGTAGGATTTTTCATTTTAATTATTTTTTGTCGCCTTTAATTTATAAATCATTATTATAAATATTGTAACATTTGAAATAATTTTTTCCCGAATTCATTACCACTCGTATGGAATAAAAATTCAATAAAATTAACCTGCTAAATGATAAATGAGTCCTCGAAAAATTTCAAAAAGTCTATTGTCATAGAGAATGCAAAAAACTCAGCATTTAAAGATTTTGCACACCAGAAAGTAAGTGAAAAATTAGATTACAAAATTCTTTCTTTTAGAACATGAGGCAAGTCAAGTTAAATAAAAGAATGTAAAATGTTTACCAAAAGTTTCTGGGCTTTTTTTTCTTTCTTCTTGCGTCATTCATTTCCTCTTGTTCTGAGATGTATACTACCCGGATTTTACCTTCTTATGACCACTGTTTTACCCTACAGAGTTCTTAAATAATAAGGACTATGCTTTTTCGGGCGACCAGGCACCTTCACAATCATTTTTTGTTTAAATTTTCAACTAATAAATTTGAAATTCTGCAGGCAGTAATAGGAGGAATATGTAAGACAACACAGAAAATGTTGCTTCAATATATTTATTTATTTATGAGTTATGTGTATAAATGTAATTTTTAATAACAAATAATAGCCATTACGATAAATGAACCAGACTCTTCAATTTATTTTCAAATTTCATGACAATTTATGTAGGCACAAAATGATATAAGGAGAAAAATTGGGGCATTCATATAGAAGTTATTTTGATATTAAACTGTAAATATTTTCTTCCATATCAAATATCGGGCATATTTTTCCTCCAAAATCAATAGTGTCGAGTTATTATGTGTGTTCATTTTAAAATTCCTTTCTAAAACATAAAAATTAATCGCAATATTTCCTTCATTAGAATTAGAGTAAATAATAAAAATTAGAATGATTTCGAGTAATTTTGAAATGTCTGACAAATTTATCATGAAGGTCATTAATTATTATTAAAATTGCATCTACATCCATATCTCAGAAATAAAAAAAAAAACTTTTAAGTGAAATTTTGTCTGTTGTCTTATATAGTGCTTCTATCAATGCCTGAAAATTTCAAATTGATTAGTAGAAAATTTAAAAAAATGGTTTTGAAGGGTCATGGTGGCTGTAATATTTATATGTATTACATACACTCTTGCCAACCATTTTTATTTATGGTAACAGAATATTCTCATATCTCTATTTTCGTGGTGTCTGGAGCTCCATTTATACAGCAAAGAACCTCCACCTTCCTAATTATCTCCGCTAATTAATGAAACTATTACGACGCTTAAAGCCTCATTTTCCATATCATCTCCCTAAATAAACAGATAAGGGCTTATCTCTAATAGGCATATCGGGATAACTGTTGCTCTCCAAAAATTACGGTTATTTCTGTCATGTTCAGAAGCATTTCCTTTTTTCCCCCTATTTTTGCTACTCTGTATTGTAGATTTATGTAATCTAATTATCGTTAATTGTTTAATGCTCTACAAGAAAAATACCGTGTGGAGACCATTTAAGCTGTTATCTTATGATGATAACTCATTAAATATACTTGATGAACTGGATTATTCAGTGTGAAAGGAGTGTGTTGTTATTATTTTTTTTTTCATTATCTTCTGTTCTGTTAATTGCAATTTAATGGCATGTCAAATGTGAATGAAAAGAAATTAATGCCTGTATCAGTTTATTTATATTAACCATATTTTAGAAGTGCCCAATGGCAATTTTGATTGCACATCGTAAATTTGAATCGTGGGCAGGTGAAGAGGACGACAGCTGAGTCGGCAGCTCCACCCCAAACTTTCACACCACGCTAGAGGGAGGTCATTTGCCCCTAGATACATTTCTTTTAAAACATCCAAACAGCAACTCATTAGTATCAGAGCATTTCACGCCCCTTTTTTTTATCACAAAAACAGGTTAAGAGTGTGGGTGGGTTTTGCCTTCACATGCGCAGAATATTTTTATGTGCACATTGAAAAGTGCATAATGTGCGGAGTGGCTATAAAATATCTGGACTCCTTAAGTTACTGCAGTTTGACAAACAGGCAAAACAAAGCATAGATCTGCTATGTATTCCCCACCCAACATCTGATCAAGTTTCAATTCGCCCGCATATCGCTTCGTCCGACTGTAAACTCAGAACCGATACGTTCATGTGTACCACGTGGGAAAAAAAGTGCTAAGTGCTTAATAGGATCTGTTTGCTAGCTAGGATTTCCTCATTAATCTCGGGATATCTTTGAGAAATCCATTAACTGTTACAGCAAGTTTACCCATGACCCACTTCCACTGACTCACCCATTGGATTTAGAGTCTAGAAGGATGGACGAAGAAGAGTCAAATTCAGCACCAGGGAGGCCGCAGAGTACCTCCCCAGTCCCCCGGAGCAGCATTTATTAATCATATCAAATACAATCCCAGATAAATACCATCCAGTTTGGAAGATATAAGGCATTCAACTACTTAAAAGCAAAATCAGTAGCAACATAACAGAACACACTAAACACAAAATAGCACCAACGGGTGCAACAAAACACAAAAACAAAATTAACAAACCAAAACAACAAAAACTACTCAGAAGAAAATCTCAATAGCTCAATTGCTAATTCAAACGAAGATACATTTTAAAGTAAAAGAATCTTTAAGCAACAAGATCCACAAAAGATTAAATATTAAATACCAAAAACCGAATAAAAACTTTTACCGAATACACAGGACTACAAATAAATAAATAACACACACAAAATCATTCCTCTTTCCGAAAGGCTCTTCAGTCCAAGTGTACGGATACGAGCATTTGTTGCTTCTTTTTGCTCGTTTTAATAATTTATAGAGGGTCGAGATGAAATTCATGATGACCCGTTTGTTGGCTGGCCAATTTGATAAGTGCTTTCACATCAGAGAAGTTCCGCATTCACATCAGAGAGTTAATTGGGTATCTGAGGGATAAATACTCAACCAACAATATTTACGCAAGTGTCCTTACTACTCTACGTAAAAGAATACAGAAAAAACAAACTGATCGCGTGACGAACAAAGCATAGCTTGTTCATCTGGAAAATCTCTCAGCCCACAATTCCGTGTCTGCCAATCTGCTTTTGGCCCGGCATGTGATTCCCATCGTAGAACGAAACCTTCTTCACCCGATCTCGCCAAGTGTGACTTCTTTTTATCCATCATGGTCTATTCACCGCTAAATTAAACTAGATTTGAGACTGCAGATGTGGTGAAAGCAAAGGTTGGAATGATGGAGGTGACGAAAGGACTTTCTGGAAACGACCTGAGGCACTGCTACGAATAGAGAAAAATTCGAATAGAGCAGTGTAGGGACAGAGTAGAGTTGACTTTCCGGAAATGACCTGAGGCAGTGATACGAACAGTGAAAAATTCGAATAGAGCAGTGTAGGGACAGAGTAGAGTTAACTTTCTGGAAACGTCCTGAGGCACTGCTACGAATAGTGAAAAATTCGAATAGAGCAGTGTAAGGACAGAGTAGAGTTGACTTTCCGGAAACGACCTGAGGCAGTGCTACGAACAGTGAAAAATTCGAATAGAGCAGTGTAGGGACAGAGTAGAGTTGACTTTCCGGAAATGACCTGAGACAGTGATACGAACAGTGAAAAATTCGAATAGAACAGTGTAGGGATAGAGTAGAGTTGAGTTATTTTCGAGCTACGCCTCGTATTTATGCACATTTGCAATTCTTCATGTTGGAAATATGAATTAGTTTTCGCTCTTTTCATTCAACCTTCTGCTTTGTTCAATTTCGTTACTACGCAATTAGTGGTTTAAAAAAGCTTTCGCATAACAATATTCTCACTGACAGCTCCCAAATGAAGGCGTAGCAATAAATTAAATCTTGGTGGCGTTTGCATACCTTGTAATTAAAACTTCTGCATTTCTATGAAAGAAATTATTTTCGTAAATAGAACTATCTATTGAAATTGGTGCATTTCCATGAAAGAAATTACTATCGAAAATAGAAACATCTGTTTTATTAACCCATTAAATGCCAAAACTATAAGGGAAGAATTTTTTACAATGCGATTAATATTAATTGTTGATTTCAACCTATACAACATTAATTTATACTAAAATTGGCAAAAATCGTCTTAGCTAATGAAAAAATCGAGTGTTGCGTTCACGCAACGTCAGCGGAGTAAAAGTACGGATTTTAAAAGTGTTGAATTGAATATATGAGGAAATATCTTATAGTTGAAAGCTGGGAAAGTATTTAAGTTTTGATGTGCTATAAATAAAGCAATAAATCACTTAAATAAGATATAAATCACTCAAAGCTATAAATCACATATTATCAAATTTTAAGATATTTTTCTTTAAAAAATAGCTGATTATTTGCAGTAAATAGCTTTTAGCACGAAAGGTTTATTATAATCATGAAGTAAATTATATTACAAGCTTTGTTTGGTAGATAATTTTTATAAGCATTTATTTTGACCGTTGCGTCAACGCAACATCTGCGGTTAATGGGTTTATCTTACAGAATAACATTCTACATAATTTCTAGTTTACTATTGTCAGAGAAAACCATTTTAATTAGCAAGTACTCCTCATTTTAAATTCCCTGAGGGAAACGATGAAAAGATTTTTAATTAGTTGAAGTATGCTACTCTTTCATGAATAAGCTTAAAATGCTAAATGGAAAACATGCATCTGCTGAAATTCAGATATTTGGCGCTTGCATATGCTTGTATTATCACATGTTAACGAAAAGGTCTTGTTTAAAATCAACACTGCTCGAACATGGAAAGTTGCTTCCCAGCAATGTTAGTCTGATGGTTGGGAAGAGAGTTTTATAAGGTTAAGCATGGAGTGACGGAAAGCGCCTGTTCCGGGATCCCTGCCTTGGCGACTTGGCCAAAAATTTGGCGACCTTGGCGACAAATAGATGATTCCAGAAAATGCAACCCTTTTCTCGATATTTATATTGGGAAAGGGAATACATTTGAATACACGAGAAAACTCCATGTGACGTCACGGCCTGTCGGAGAAAGTATATAAGGATGGCGCCTGGATCAGAGGAGCAGTGTTGATCATTGGGAACGACTTGGAGTTTCTTCTGCAGTGCGAGCTAGGAAGCTGGTGAGCTGAGCGCTATTGAAAGTGCTGTTATTGTCGTTATTAGTTATTTGCTGACTGTTTGTGTTGCTAAATATGAAAGTGGTGAACTGTTGTTACCCGTGAATTGTTGTCTGTTTACATTGCTAATCTGTGCAAGAACTATTGTTTCCTGTACCTGTGCTACGTGTTTTCCTGCATATTTGTAAATAAACCTTCATTATTCATTATCCTGCGTGTTGGACTGTTTACACCATACACCCATTGAAAGATTTTGTAACAATATTATGCGTTTAAGGCTTAATTTATGAAGTATATAAAATGAGCAATATATTTTGGATATCTTTACTTGCCCTAAATCAGATGAATTTTCACAATGAAATAAGTAACAAAAAATTTGTACTTGTTCAACTGTCTATGCGTATCAGAATAGTTTTTTAGAATATACACTCTGTTAATTTTGTAATTAAAATATTTTTTTTTTGAAATTCTAATAATTGATTGTAATTTCTAATTGATAATAATTGGACGGAACAATGTAAAATTATTTACTAAATTTAAGTAACCATTAAAATGTATAATTAATCCTAATAATTTATAATTTATGAAATTATATTGTGATAACCATACATTCTTTTAGTATAGGAGAGGGTGAAAACTGACAGGATTACTTACACATAAAAATAATTTATGATATAATAAATTAAGTGTTTCTCAAGTTTATTTAATGCTGAGAAAATCTAAAAAGAATTACATGAAATAAAGCACAATTTTATTTTACGATTGCAATTAAAAACAAAACCTTTGGTCTCGACGATGTAATGGGCATTAGGTTGTTTTTAATGACAGACAGTAGTTCTAAGTAAGAATTCAGACAAATTGAATTCTGCTGTAATCTTAAACTAAGGGATAGAATCTTTTCTCAAGAAATTTATTGTTTTTACTGATTTTATCCTCCACAGATCCTTTTGGACATGTAGATTGCAATTACCATTACAATTAAACTTTTAGTAAAGATGACAAACTTTAAACAGTAAAAAAGAAAGAGGGCGACATCGAAAAATGTTTGAAGTAATTCACACAAAGCTTTATGACTCTGGGAAGTCTAATTGTTTAACATAAAGCTTTCCAGGAACTTGAAAAAAGGGTATTTAAATGATGAAAAATGGAACTCAAAAAGAGTAATTTACAAAATTTTTCTCTCGCTTACCCTTTTGGAAGAAAATAATGTAGCTGAAAGGTACGGAGGAAAAATAACTTCACGACGTTTCTAATTATGAAAATTGTTTTAGCTTGCTTCATCTCCGTTTTAACTGCGTAACACCAACTTTGCTAAATTGCATACCTTAATTATTTTTTTATTCCATCCGCTACAAGATGTGAGTAATAATTCAAGGCTACAGTTGCAGTTAAAAAGAAACTCAAAAATTCGAGAGGCATTTGTTTCAAAATTTTCTTAGGAGTTATAACATTCTCAATTTGTTTAAGTGAATGTTTTGTTTCTACTCGAGATTATGCTTCGGAGAGCTCTTATTTTCTTTTTAGTATAAATCCTTTTTGAAGGAAATAAGGAAGTAATAAAACCCCTTGCATAAATAATTCACTCTACTCTCAATTTAAGAAAATATAAAGATCATTTACATAAAGAAATTTTATTTGTTTCGCCTGAAAGAGGATTATCGAAATTAACAAGGTAGCTAATTCTTTATACCATCAAAAAAGATACATTTTCTTGTCTAGATGAGAATTGTGTTTTGGAATTTTAGCTTTGATTACCAGAAGTGAATTTGCTAATATTTTTTTTTAAAAAATAGAAGCCTTTAGTATTATAGTCCATTGACATATGCAAAGCTTATATTTGAATTATAATACTCTCTGACATTTAATGTAGATAACTGAGCTTTTCAATTCCCCTGAAAGGTTAAATAAAAATATATTCGCGTATAAAGTGCAGCATAAATCATAGAATTTTACATTGGCCTCAAAAAGTTAGGTGCAACTTGTTTTTATTTATTAATGCATGCTACTTAATTAATTAACTTATTAAGTACCTGTTAAGGTACTTAATTAAATTATTAAGAATGTTACCAGGTAAAACATATTAAATGTACTTAAATATTTAAATACATTTAATCACCATTAAAAGTGCTTAAATAAAGATAACATTTGTGTTAGATACGATGGATCTTCAGTGACATTAATTAAATTAAATTAAAGACATATACCTACCAGCTATTTTTTAAGAAATTCTATGTAATGGAAGCTTTGTAGTAGAAGCTATGTAATAGAAGTAGATTTATAGTAGAAACCAGACAAAAATATGAAAATCTAGCTTTCGTAATTTTCCTCTATGAATCCCTATGAATGCTTCATAGTTTTCAATTTTACCTAAAAAGGCACTTTTGTTAATGTCCTGTTTACGTAGCATATCTGATTCGTTAAAATGAAGGGCGATCGTGTAGATGAAAATGGGTTTGATACAAGCTGATACTGTTTCAAGACTTATATGTCTAGCATTGTGGTCCAAAGACTCTAATATGAGATTCAATCCGAAAGTTAATTTTGAAGAAGACTTGTTCCACGTCGGCCACGTGGTAGAACTCCTGCAGAAGATAACTTTCGGCCGAAGAAGGATAACCTCTACTATGCCTCAGCTCTTTTCAGATTATTTTGCTGCAACAGGGAGGGGAATATCGGTCTCTATGGTAAGAAGACACCTTTACAATGAAGGAATGTATGCAAGAAAACCATTTGTGTGCATTCCTCTTAATAAAAGGTAGTTTAGTTTAATAATATTTCCGTCCCGTGCTTGAAGCAAAACGATACCTATTTTGGTATGGACCTCCTAATTTTGAACCGTGGCCAAATGGCCTGAGCTGACACCCTCTCTCCAAACTTCTGCACTCCAGTAGCGGAAGGAAGGTCGGCACCCAAGTATGATTTAGACCCGGTGCAGACTAGCCGATTCGCGTCGTTGAAGCTGTAAAAATAACAATAGTAGCCCCCATTCCCCCTGTGTGTCTCCACAGGGGGCATGTGGGTTGCTATTATTATTTTTATAGCTTCAACGACATAACTCGGCTAGTGTGCAACTGGACTTAATGTGTAAGAGGCCCACCTGCATGGCGCATCGTCAGTGCAATAAAGGAATGGATAGGAACCCACACCGACCGGTCTACCTGAAAGCCCTTAGGCCCGGTGCATACTAGGCGACTCGTGTCGTTGACGGCTATTATAAAAATAACAATAGTAACTCACATGCCTCCTGTGGAGACACACAGGGGACATGCACCGGGCCTTACCGGGGCGGTGGGGAATAATAATAATCAAAAAGGAAAAAGGAAGAGAGAGAGAGAATGTTGTTAGCATGAAAGAGAACAGCCCCCCCCCGTGCCCAGGGACAAGAAGATCTGGGTGGATTTAGGAAACATAAAAAATATAGACAAGAAGATCTGGGTGGATTTAGGAAACATAAAAAATATAAAAATATTAGTCCATATTTTACAATAATATACACAACAAAACACTAAACTATTGCAATACTACACCCCAAAACAGGAATGGAATTTAAACACATCTAAGAATACGTCAGTGCAATAGTGTTTTGAACCTGAAACCCTCCGCCTCTATGCCAAAACCATGCCACTAGGCCACCGCGGACCCTAACAGACGGTAGAGACGTGATTAATTAATGGAAGATATCTGTTAACAAGAAATACCATACCCATATCATGATTCCATCTCTTCTATAACTGTATTTCTACAATATTAGATTAATGGTATTTAGTGTCTTGCTCTTTCCATATGAGTCTGTAAACAGGACAGTGTGTGTTATAGTTGGACCGACAGTTCACAGGACAGTGTTATAATTTGACCAACAGTGGAACAGGTTTTGTAAAGAAAGTGAGTGGCAACAGAGTTGATGGAACGTTTTTTTTTGTGAGGCATGTGTGTTAGAAAAAGAATGAATATGGATGATGTCGCCTTTTTGATTCCTGTTTTCAGAAGTGAATTTTTTTCTACAATGTGTTTTTAAAGACACAGATTAGTGATGACTCGTTTATCACACGTTTCGATCCTTGTTAAGATGAAGAGATATGGAGAACTCATTTCAGAATGGCTCATAGATGATTAAGTAAAATTTACATCCTGATCTTTCTGGTAAAGCATGCTTCGGTAAGATTTCTTTTCTTTGACTGCAGTCAAATTAATTGTATATACAAGATGTATAATTATGTTGGAACATATTGAATGGTACCATATATACTCATGTATGCAAACACGTGTTTTTTTTGTTCAAAAAGTTTGTGTTGAATATGTGTTTCACAATAATGTCACGAGGCGAAATGTTAATAAACAGTGTTGTTTTTTTTCATTTGATCTTGTGTTCTTACCTTTGATGTGCTACTCACTCAAAAGGATCACAGTGTCATTTGATATGCTTTTTTGCAGCTACAGTGTTACTGCCACTATATAGATCACAGTGTCATTTTGATATGCCTTTTTGCAGCTATGGTGTTGCTGCCATAATTTAGCAGAGCCCACGACCTAAATGACTCTCCGGAGTAAATCTGGATACGTCTGTTAAGAGTACAGAGACCAACTGCTGTTTGGCACTGATAATGTGCTCTCTTCTCCAAAGGTGGGTCTCTGTACTCTTAACAGACGTATCCAGATTTACTCCGGAGAGTCATTTAGGTCATGGACTCATATGGAAAGAGCAAGACACTAAATACCATTAATCTAATATTGTAGAAAGACAGTTACAGAAGAGATGGAATCGCGATATGGGTATGGTGTTCAATGTAAACAGATATCTTCCATTCATTATTTTTCTCCAACAGTGGACTTCTATAAAAAAATATCTAATTTAATTGTAATTATACTTAATACTAAAATTAGGTAAAATTCAATAAATAAGTCTTTAATGTACAATTGATCCTGTTTTCATATTTCCTTGTTCAATTGCTTGCAAATTAGATTTAAAAAAAAAAAGGTTCAGTGTATTTTGTAAGTAATCTTGCTTTTTTATTGAACTTTCTTTTATAATGAATGCTGTGTTTATGAATATCTTACAACTTTTATAAATAAAAATGAACAATTTTGATTTATGAATAATTATGTCCGAGTTCAAATAATCCTTTTGAAATATAAAATTGTTTTTATTTAATAAAATATCTTTATTTTATACATGATTAGTTCTAAATAAGGGTGTTCAGGATTTTCTTGCTCGTTAACTTTAAGTTTAAAGGATGGATTTATAGACAGCACAAAACTGTCCTTCAATCACTCATCGAATTCCATCTTAATATTTACTTGTCAAAATGAGCAATTGAATTTTTTACTTCACTAAATATAATAAAATAAACTTTTTAATTTCAGGAAGATGTTTGCAGATTCTTTACATTACATTTATTTATCATAAATATAACTACAAACTGTTTAAAAATTATATACAATAATAAGAATTACCCGTAAATATTATTTTAAGCTAAGATTATATTAAGAAATCAACATCTCCTTTAATATTATTTCAAACAAATGAGGTTAATTTAAAATAAACTTTGATGAAATAACAGTTTGGATCTAGAAATAGAAATCTCTGAGTTTATAGCCAATATGGCTACACAAATATTCAGGCTGAATATATATGAAGCATCACCCTTCCATTCCGTGTGTCGTCATATTTTCAAGTATTTTTCGTTGGTAAGTTTCTAACCTTCGACACGAATTTTAAGAAGGCTGAAAACTAAAAGTACATACTAAAGAGGAATAAATTTTAAGTTGAATGATTTATAATAATAAAAAAATCCTTTTAAGGAACAGAATACTTTTAAGTTAAATATCATTAACTACTATGTATTATATACAAACAAATAAACGAATTTTAAATTTATTTTACAATTTGTTTTTTATTTAAATTATATTAGCATTTCTTTCCCATGAAAAGAAATTTATATTTTTCATTTATAAAAAGGAATTAAAAAAAACATAAATCATGGAACATCTTATTAAAATTAAAAATAATTGAACAAATTATTTATTAATCACGCATAGGATAGCATAAAGTAAAAGACCAAGAACAAATAATTTATTAATCACGTAAAGGTTAGCATAAACTAAAACAAATGTTCATGTTCTATTATAGCTTTAAAATACAAATATTTTCTTGAAGATAATTTAAGCTATTATGTATTGTATCAAGTTGCTATAATTAATTTACTAATTCTAACCTTAATAGTTTAAATAAAGCTCC
>BGPR01034122.1:0-16632 GCA_013235015.1 Araneus ventricosus
GGGTGCACTTGTCTTGTGTTGTGCGTGTGTTTTGTGATTGCCTTTGATGTTTTGGTGTCTTTAATGCTTTAATGGTTTGTTTTAATATTCTTAATGTTTTAATATTTTAAGAATTTTACTATTTGACTACCAGATCTGATAGGTGCTCTGAAGTATGGGTCTCTCGGTTCTGGGTGCACTTGCCTTGTGTTGTGCGTGTGTTTTGTGATTACCTTTCATGTTTTCGTGTCCTTAATGTTTTAATGGTTTGTTTCAATATTCTTAATGTTTTACTATTTTAAGCATTGAATATCTAAAGAGACAAAAAGGTAAGAATATCTAAAAAGACAAAGAACAATAGAAGCAATTTAATTGGTGTGCGCAAGTTCAACATCATCCAGGAAAAAATTGCTAAGTATAAAATAAATAAAAATATTAAAAAAAGGGGAATAAAAATGTGGAAGGGTTAAAAATAATAGTAGACAACGACAAGAAGTAAGAATTTGGTGAATGACTTCATCAGAGGCCAGACATTCATGCAGATTCAAAAATGGAATATGTTTTCTGTAGAGGAAAAAAATTTTAAGTTCTGAATTTAATATCCTCTTTTGGCCTGAACCTAAACCGGAATGTATTGGAAAGAAAATCATTCATCCTCAAAGAAGGAATTAAAGACAATCTCCAGAACAAAGTGTAAAAAGAAGAGATTAAAATCTTACCTATTATAACATATGTGGAACAAAGGGGATGTCGCTTTAACAAACATGTGTTACAATGTAAACAAGGCAAATAGATGCGTGCACGTATCTCCATCTAGTGAGGAAAACACTAACAAAAGATTTGAAATTTTTTTGTAAATTTTCTTCCTAAAGATTTTTTAGCGTTTATTATTATTATTATTATTTTTTATTTATTTTTGATTTTTATATAACATTTTTTGACGTTTTTATGCATTTTAAATACTAAAAGACCCTCAAAAAACAAATCTGTAATTACAATTACTTTTGCAGAAATTTAAATGAAATTGATATTTCACACTGCTATTGTAATGAAGAGAAAAACAAGAATTTTATTGTTAAAGATAAGGGACATGTTATCACAGGTGATCTAAATATATTATCTTCTGAATCTCTTCGTAAAATCCTGGAAAAGGGTTCTAAATTTAGACTTAGAAACAGGGTAAGCCTAAAGAGAGTTGTTGATTCCATTGGTAGAGACTTGGACATTTTTATTGCTAAAATTGCTAGAAAATATCATTGACCCATTAAAGGCTTTTGTGAATGGAAACATCACATTTTGATGTAAACCAACCACTCAATTAACATCAATAAAAGAAAAAGCATGAACAGAGGTATTTTCTTGGATACAATTCTTAAAAAAGAAATTCAAAACTTAAAAAATAAATTTATTATCACTACCGTAGACAAAGCAGAAAATAATTTTTTGTGTTATGTGTAAATTCCACTTCAAAGAAATTATGATCAATGAGTACAATTCAAACGTCACTTATCAATTGCAGCAAAAAATCTAGACAAAAGAATGTTGGTCTTGGCCGAAAAAATTAAAATCAAGACAAACAATTTGACATATCCTTACCTTTTCCCTACTATTAAATTTCACAAAAATCCTTTAAAATTCAGATTTGTTACATGTGGCACAGGCAGTTACAATTTTTATTTTGGAAAATTTTTCTTCAACATTCTTAAATTCATTCTCAAAAAAATTGAAAAAGAAGAAAACTTTATAATTAATAGTAACATTGAAATTCTGAACTTTCTTAAAGATAATTAAATTCATAGCATCAGCACTTTTGACTTTGAGAATCTTTTCACCAGTCTCCCACATGAAAAATTAACTGAAGCATGCATTAATTTATATGACTTATACCTTAACTCCAATTTCCTAGTAAAAATAGATGGCTAGAAATTTGCAATATTAACATCTGTGAAAATTATCTCTTCAATGGAATCAGCTACTACAGACAATCGTGTGGTCTTCCTATGGGCACGAGTTTCTCCAGTGCACTGGCGAGTGTTTTTCTTCATACATTTGAGCAAATTTATTAAAAATAATCTCATTTCTGCTTATCGTCTGATTGATGACCTTATTGTATTTGACTTTGACAGCCTGGACACTTTAATTAACTACTATCCGGAAGAATTGAAACTGAATAAAACCAATAATAATAACAATAATTGTAATTATTTAGATCTAGTAATCAAAATGATAGATTCAAGCATTTCGGTTGGTATCTATGACAAGAGAGATGACTTTAATTTTAGAGCCATTTCTCTCTGTCATTATCATACTAATCTCAACCTAAAAGTCATTAAAAATACTATCCACTCTCAAGTTAAAAGAATCAAAAATATCTGCAACAACAATTCTGCTATTGTCAAAGCCATTTATAATTTAAATATTAATTTAAAACTAAACAGCTACCCAGTACACTACTTTATTATTAATAATTAAAGTATTTATAAAATTTTACTCTCAATCTCTCCTTTGCACTGATAGTTACTCTGATACTCATCACACACCCTCTTTCATTGGCTCACCTGCAAGTTTTCTGAACTAAATGATGAAAATAAAAAAATGAAAATAAATAAAAAAATGAAAATAAATAAAAATGATAAAACATTAAAAAAATTATAATAAAAATGCATAAAAACGTCAAAAAATGCTATATAAAAATCAAAAATAATAATAATAATAATAAACCCCAAAAACTCTTTAGGAAGAAAATTTACAAAAAAATTTCAAATCTTTTTTAGTGTTTCCCTCACTAGATGGAGATACGTGCACGCATCTATTGGCCTTGTTTACATTGTAACACACGTTTGTTAAAGCGTCACCCCCTTTGTTCCACACATGTTATAAGAGGTAAGATTTTAATCCCTTCTTTTTACACTTTGTTCTGGAGATTGTCTTTAATTTCTTCTTTGAGGATAAATGTTTTTCTTTCCAATACATTCCGGTTTAGGTTCAGGCCAAAAGAGGATATTAAATTCAGACCTTAAAGTCTTTTTCCTCTACAGAAAACCTATTCCATTTTTGAATCTGCATGAATGTCTGGCCTCTGATGAAGTCATTCACCAGATTCTTACTTCTTGTCGTTGTCTACTATTATTTTTTAGCCTTCCACTTTTTTATGCCCCTTTTTTTAATATTTTTATTTATTTACTATTTTAAGAATTTTACTATTTGACTACCAGATCTGATAGGTGCTCTGAAGTATGAGTCTCTCTGTTCTGGGTGCACTTGCCTTGTGTTGTGCGTGTGTTTTGTGATTACCGTTGATGTTTTGGTGTCCTTAATGTTTTAATGGTTTGTTTTAATATTTTATGATTTTTTCGAGCGGTATTAGTGTCATTTATTGTCATTTTTATTCCTTCGGCGGCCTATTTTCAGCCTTACACCCTTTAGGGTAGGCCGGGACACTGTGAGTCTTAAATAAATAAAAAGGCCGCTAAAAATAATATATGAGTAACGTAACCATACCATTTATAAAAAAACACTTTCATTTTAACACAATTTTCACCACAAAACAGTTCATTCACTGGAACTATATACATCAGTCGTTACATTTCGGTCTCTCTACAATACCATATTTTTTCTTTAAAAAAACTAGCATCTTTTATCCTGCGTTGCTAAGCCACGCTCGTAAGACAAATATCGTATTGCCACACTAAAAGGTTGTGATATTCGTTATAAAAATATTTAGTTATTTCTAGAGTTTTCTTTCTAAAACTTTTTAGTGTGGCAATACGATATTTGTCTTACGAGCGTGGCTTAGCAACGCAGGATAAAAGATGCTAGTTTTTTTAAAGAAAAAATATGGTATTGTAGAGAGACCGAAATGTAACGACTGATGTATATAGTTCCAGCGAATGAACGGTTTTTTGGTGAAAATTATGTTAAAATATAAGTGTTTTTTTATAAAAAGTCTGTTAATTTTTAAAAACTGAAAATGCCCCTTAAGTGAACCCACTCGTTTTGGAGACTCTAAGGATGAGTGAAACGGACATTTGCATGTGTGAGTTCGAAAAACAGGTATAATTCCACGCAAAATACTCAATGAAGCATTTAACAAGATTGGTAAGAATAGTAACCAACAATAATACAAAAGTTCACCTTTCTTAAGGTAGATCTCCTGCATTATTTCTTGTGCGTGTGTGTCACAAAGAAACAAGCAAATAAATTACAAAAACACGGTATTTATTCACATCTTATTTATATTTATTACATATTATTTACATACCGTCAAATATAATGGCGACGGAGATGAAAATACAGATTTTCTACAAAGTTATTTCCTTCCTTCCTTTACAACTTAAATCCAGAGGTTCGTTTTGTAGAGTTTCCGCTTCCGTATCAAGAATGTTGGCGAATTCGTCTAGATATTTTGCGAGGTCCTCTTCCAGCACTTCTTGAGACACAGTATCTAAGTCCTCCAGTACAGGCTCAGGAAAAATTACCTGCTGTTCGAAGCATTGTGCTGGTTGCCCATGAGACATTTGCTGTGCGGGAGACTCGAAGCTTTGTGCTGATTGCCCAAGAAACATTTGCTGTGCGGTTGGCTCTAAGTTTTGGGCTGATTTCTCGAGACACATTTGCTGTGCGGGAGACTCGAAGCTTTGTGCTATTTGATCGAGAATCATTTGCTGTGCGGGCTGCTCAAGAAACCCTTGTTGTGGCTCCTCGTAAAATAATATTTGAATCCACATGGTGAAGAAAACGTCGTTTTGATTCGGTGAGTGAAGAGAGATGATGTTGTAAGGTGGGGAGTCGGTCGTCGTGTGAGCTCGCAGCTAAACCACGTGGCCTTTTATAATCACCTAACAGGAAGTGATTAAAAAACTTGAAACTCACATCTGGACAAACAGGATGTCGATTCTAATAGTGTATTATCGAGCGGAAGCACATCCTGTTTCCAAGATGTGTTTTCTGCCCGATTCCAAGAGACTTCTCGAGCAGAAACCTCACATCCTGCCAGACAGGACTTCGATTCTAATTGCATCTCATCGAGCGGAAAATACGCATTCTCTTTTCAAGATGTGTCGTATCGAGCGGAAAGCACATCCTGTTAAACAGGATGTCGATTCGAATCGTGTCTTATCGAGCGAAAAGCATATGCCGTTAAACAGGATGTCAATTTTTGTTGTGTCAGCAGCCATTCAAGTAATACCTGTTATCACAGATGGTTTTGTTGTGTCTTTGTATAAATAACGTTTTGTGTGCTGCATAATTTCAGTCAAATTGTTTATTTAACACTTTACTGTCTATATTTAGTTAATTTATAGAATAACTTGTTAAAGTCTGGGATTATTAATTTAGTACACACTTTAACTGACTTGATCAGTTATTTCTAATACACTTTAACGGTATTATTTAAAAAAAGAGTTTGGCCCCAAATCTGTGTTGCCGACAAAATTTCTTGCCCTGAATCGTTAAAAATGACGGGGGGAAACAGACGGCGAATCAAGTCTGTTTGAAACGCCAGCACACAAGTGATAAAAAGCATTTAATGGGGGGGGGGGCAAGATCTAGCTGAAGACATGCATCCTTCCAGCGTCTTCTACTGAAGAAAACGTCAAGAAAGTGAAAGATACCCTGATTTAAAATCCTCATCTAAGCTTGAAATAGATGTCTTTGGAACCGGACATATGGAACAAAATTAACACTACTTTCCAGATAGCAAAGAAGGTTGCGGAAAGGTTGCCATTTCACTTTCCATAGGCTGTCCGCGCAAACCGTTTCGGAAACCATTGCCGCAAGGTTTACATAAGAAAGCTTTTTATGAGCTACCTCACCGACAAGGTTTGAACAAAAGACCGCGAAACAATTTCCGCGCAAACCGTTTCGAAAACCATTCCCGCAGAAATTGCAGTAGATAAGCTTTTTATGAACCACCTGTCTCATCGTGTGTAGCCCCGTCCTGTATAGTGGTTATTGCGTTTGGCTTCCAACTCTAGGAACGGGGGTTCGATACCCCTGCTCGGAGGAGTTTGTAGGAGTACGGCTTTGAAAAGAGGGGTTTCTCTCTGTAGGAATGCGGCTGCGGAGGGAGGAAGGGGTGTACTATTTTTTCCGCCGAAGGAGGGATCTTAACAACCTTTTGAAAAGGCATGAAACAAGCTTGTAATAAAAGCTTGGGGAAATCTTACTAAAATCCTTACAGAAAACCTTGTTTTTTGTTGACTAGCGAACCTTTCCGCTACCTTGCCGAAAGGTTCAAACCTTGTTATGAAAACCTTTGTGAAAACTCTTTACCCTTGCAGACGACAAGGTTTTCAAAAGCTTTTAGACAAGATTTCTTTGCTATCTGGGTTAGTTGATAATTTGAGCATGAAACGTGTCGGGCACGGTTTGTTTGGCAATATTTGAATTTTCTTCAAAACCAGCGGGAGTGTTCTCCCCTAAACTTTCTCGTATACTTTCCTAAAAAGGTGCTGTTTCCCTTCCCCCCGCGTGGATAAAAAAAATCGAACCTACTGTAACCCAGAATCCATTGACTATCAGAAGGTTTCTCATTGTAGATTATAGTGATTGTAAGATATTTACGTAAAGAATCAAATTCAAAGAGATTTGTAGCGATTAAATGCGAACCAATTTTCCACTCTTACCGTCTCAAGGACAAAGTGGCGTAATCCTTCCTTTATAATCAATTACATTGAACAATGATGTATACGCTGCAAAATGTTTAAATTCTTTAAGAGGGTAATTCCTTCATAACATGCTTGATAAAGATCAATTATGAAAGCATAATCAATATTAAATAGGATGTATAGAACCATCATAACATACTTACAGAAAAATACAGTTCATACAAGCTAGAATAATAAAAGACGCCAAATAAACTTCCGTCACAAGTTAACCAAAGTTGGAACCACGCGTGGTTTGAAGATCAAAACAAATCAAATCCCCTGCGCATTCTATTGCGCAACAGGACCTAGCGAGACTCCCTAAATGTTTGCTTCCTTACAAAAACTCGCCAGAATTGGTTTTTGGCAAACTGCCAAGTTTTCGGAGGATCCCTTCTTCTTTGCACTGGCTCCAGAACGCATACGCATGGAGTTGAACAAGTATGCGATTATACAGTCCGACAGACAATCAGCCCGCTGACGGATTTGGCCCAAAATTTTATACGGACTTACATTCATGACGATAAAACTGTGTACCAAATTTTATCCATCTAGCTATTCAAGTTTTTGAGTTATAGTGTTCGCATGACTTCGGACATACAGATAGACAGACTTCCCGTTGACGGATTTTGTCCAAAATTTGATAGAAACCTACAAATTATGTTTAAACACCACATATCAAATTTCATCCCCGTAGCTCTAATAGTTTTCGAGTTATCGTGTTCACAGACACACAGACAGACATAATTCCAAAATTGTGTTTTTCGGCATGAGGGAGGTCTAAAACGTGGAGATCCGTCAAAATCTCGAGTTCGAATTTTTTGACGATTACAATACTTTCTCTTTGTATACTTCGTATACGAGAAAGTAACAAGGGAGTATTTGTAAGATGGAGCAATAAATAAAATAAAATTAGTTAGTATATTAGTACATATGGCAAGGTGATTTAAAAAAAAACGTAGCAAAACTTTAAGGGTAAGTCAGGCATAGGATAAGCATAAAAAATCATATAGGAACATGGGTGCGCAAACGCCATCTGGAGACAGCATATGGTATTAAACAAGAAACCGCGCCGGCCAATAGCCGATATCTTTCTGAATATTAACGTTATTGAACATGAAATTTTATATAAGTTGCCCTATATATCTGGCTTTGAGGTTGCGAAGAAAAATTAGCTACCTCTGACGCATACTCAGTAAAAAATTATGTATTACAAATGCTTATATCTTCTTTTAATATCAATGCATTTATTTGGAATTTTAATACAATGCTTACTTAGCATATTGTTGAATATTTTATAAGTTTCATATTATTCCAAGTTAAACTCTGCAAGTTATAAGCACAAAACATTTTAAAAAGTTTGTGATTTTTCAAAGAAACTTTTATATAATCCTGAATATTAGTGCTGTTTTTACGAAAATGCATGTAAATATTGCGCACATCTCACAAAGGAATTGATGAAAGTTACCAGCTTTCTGTGAAGCGGGGTGAGCCAAAATCCCTCTTCGAGTTCATCAATTTCTTGTCGGTCCCCTATATGCCATCATGGCCGAATCTTCAATGTAAATTGTGAGTTAAAACATACACTTTATATTTCCGAGGTTTGAGGAAAATTCATGTAGCATTTCGGGAGATGCATGTGAAAAAATGTGCATTATCAGCTTTCTGTGAACAAATTTAAGGCGCTTGTGCCTGAACAAATTTACGGTTAGGTGAGGCATACAGAATCAAATTTTGAATTTTTTTCGAATATCTCCCGAAAGGCACTATGAATTTTCCTCCGACATTGACATTGAAAAGAATTGGTTTTACTCACGATTTACATTGAAGATTCGGTCGCGAGGACATTTAGGGGACCGATCAGAAAATGATTAAGTAGAAAAGGGATGTTCTTTTGACTTTACCCGCTTCACAGAACGCTGATAATGGTTTGCAACTTTCATCAATTATTTTGTGCGATGTGCGCAATATTTATTATATTTTCGTAAAAATAATGCGAATATTCTGGAAGAAATAAAGGTTGATTTAAAATTCCTAAATATTTCCTTTTTTTTTTGCTCATAGCTTGAAGAGTTTTCCTTGTAATAATACGAAACTTACAAAATATTTGACAATATGCTAGAGAAGCATTCTATTAAAATTTCAAATAAATGCATAATTTACAAAGAAGATATAAGGATTTGTAGTAAATATATCTTTACTACGCATGAAGGTAGGGTAATTTTTCTTTCACAGCTTCAAAGCCAGATATATAGGGCAACATATATAAAATTTCCAGTTCAATACCGTTAAGGTTTCTCGTTAACTATTCAGCAAATCGGCATTTTTGGCCAACGCGACACGCTTTATATGCGTCATAGCACGCCTCCGAATCAGCTACTTATCTGTCTATTGACACGAGATACTCATCGACTGCTGACTTACCCATCACTTTAAAATTCTTTTGAATCACCATAAATACATTCGCGAAAAAATAAAAGCCACCAGCATTATTCGTTCGTTCATTGTACATTGAAGGAAAAGGTATCGTTTCTCAGGAAATAATGTATACTTAAAGATTCTATGGTTAAAAACTTCCAAAGTGGTAATCTAAATATTTAAAATTGCACTAACTTCAAAATTTTCAATAGCAACACCCATTTTTTGATGACATAAATCAATTTCTCATGAAAAATATCCCAAGAAGTGAAGTTTGATTAATATACCATAAACAGATCGGAAGATATTCGACATTTTGTGTTCTAAGTATAAAAGGGGCCGTCTCCACACTTAGAAAGAAATGTTTAAATGCTTTCAAATGTTGTAAGCAGCAATTTAGATTATTTAGCACTTTAAAGAGTATTTTCAAAGTAACGATTCACATTTTACAATCGATAAAACTTGAGGCGCAAACAAGTTCTATAGAACACAACTTTTCTCTCAATTTTTTTTTGTCCTACAAAAACTACGATATCCAGTACTGGAAGTTTTTCATAATTTTCACTTTCGCCTGAATAAATTTTGATCACAAAGGGTTAAAATTTTAATAATTCATAACTATTTACATAACTTTTTTGCATGAGTGAAATTAATCGAATACAAGAGAATATTCGTTGTTTTAATGAAATGTTAGTATGTGTAAAAAAAGAAAAAAAGCTGGTTGAGATTTATTGTGACTTTCCTTTTTCCAGTTATTGTCTTGTGTTTTCTGTGTTAGTTGAAAGAGTATTGGTATTATCCAAAACTTCATATATTAATGATTTTAGTAAAATTCACCACATTAATTTATAAAATTTTATAGTATATATTTTAATAGTTAAATTTTTATATGTTTAAATTTTACAAAAAAAATGTTGTAATGATTATAACTAATAATGAAAACGCTTTCGAAATATATGATGGCCTCGGACGTGCATCATTTTACAATGAAAATAGAAAATTTAATGTAGATTTAGAACTATTATTACGAATAAGCTGAGATTTTGTATAGGCTTATAAATTAGGCCTCTGCATCATTACTGTTAAAAATTTTAAGTGTTACTATTCAAAAGTTTTTAAAAATCAAATTTGATAAAACATTCTATCATTCAAAATTAATGTAAAATCAAAATTATAAATGTAGGATACTTCATACTATTACACCAAAAAAACCTCTACGTCAATAACTATATTATTTCTCGAGATATCAATAAAAATTCAAAATTTTACTTTAACATTAGAAACTCAAAATTTCATTTGCTTATAATTTCGAAAATAATACAGCTAGAATGATCAAATTTGGTATCCTGGCATAAATGTTGATGGAGTTTAGAAATCTATCATTAAAAATATGTGTTGCCATTTGAAATTTCGAGGTTAGTGCAATTATAAATATGTTGAAGACCCTTATGAAATTTTTAGTCACGAGACTTTTTACTACACATTTTTTCCCTAATAATTGGTAACTTTTCTTTTAGTATGAGATGAACGACAGCAAAATAATGCTGGATGGCTCCTTTTCCCCGACTGTACATAAACATTGGCTGCCCAAATAATCAACCTGTCTATAACAATATATATTTAGGTCACTACAATATCCTTATAGACAGGTTTTACTGTTCTTTGTTAAGTGAAATATGCCAATGAAGGCAGACGAAAACCGTCTTCCTTAATTCAACAATTTCGAAAAAGAAAATAATGGGAAGTAAAGTTTTGAAAAATGCCGTGAAAGAAGTCTTCGAATGCAAGTAATTTTCATTAAGAATTGATTTTTGGACACCAGACATCTTATATTAATCAACTGTCAGTAGTGCTGAGATATGTTAGAGATTCAGATAATGATGTGGCGGCATTTTTTCGTGCATTTAATGATTAAAATTCACAAATGGAAAGCATATGTCATCAGTATTTGAAATTGTTTTTTGAACAAACACAATATCAACATGTAAACATGAGAGTTCAATCATAAGACAATGATTCAAATACATTTGGCTGCTACTCGTACATGACAACCAACTAGACATGAATAACATAAAGGGTTTCAGACTGAATTTTACATTTTATATTGTCATCCACATAACTCTTATGTATAATGTAATTCTTTGCCATAATTATCTATTTAAATGAAATCAAAATATGGAAAACGATTTGGGATTTCTGTATAAAGCATATTAAAATCCTTTCTTATGATTAAAATTTTTTCCGCTTTAACACTATGAATATAAAAATAATATATATATATATAATATATATATATATATATATATATATATATATATATATATACTTAATTTCTTAACTTTTATATTTTTAAACGATACCTCATTTTTAATTACTTCCACTTCCACTTCGAGTCACGGGTCTTTCGGGAAAATTCTCTTCTTCCACTATATAACCTTTCTGCGCATTGTTAACTGCCCTTTTTTTTGCTCTGGCTTTAACTATCAAGCGACACACGGCCGGTGTTGTTCGTCAGTATGATCATGGCGGGGACTCGTAAATATGATCCATAATAAAATGATTTGAATATCTTTGCGGTGCTTCAATAAACAAAGCATTACCTTAACCGTCTGTGAAATATTCTTGCAATGCCTCTACTAACACCCTAAATTTGAAGATTTTCACACAAGTCGACAGGATTCGAACCTGAGCGGGGAAACCCCAATGGATTTCGCTCCAGGTTTACCAAATGTAGTACCAAACTTTCTTCTAACTTGAATAATCGGCTTTATTTCAAAGTACCAACCGACACAATTTGCTTTTTTCGTTTCAGTCGTCATACGTACGTACAATGACGGATTGGAAGCTAACCTTATTAAGCTAATGCTGTACAACTATTACTATCTATGTTCAGACAGTTGAACTATTCTTAATGTCAAAAAAAAATTATGCCGAGTAATGCAATTTAGTGAAAACCACAGACAGACATCATAATTTTTTTGATTTTTTATTAAATTTTGAAATGTGTCAAAGACTTTTGGTTCACTCTGTATAACCATGCTTTATGGAAACATTTTATATGTGTCAAATGTGGGTAAATAGTTCTCGAGTTCTTTTATTTTAAGTTTAAGCATATTAAATTATATAATCTGTTAAAATGTTAAATCATACATTTTTAATAAAATTTTAAATATTAATATTTAATAAATAATAATTTAAATAAGGAAGTAAAGTTTCTGATCAAATTTTTAAGTAAAAGGAAACCTCAAGACTATTTTCAAGTCAATGAGGTGAACCTTTTAATTGCTTTCAGCAAGAATATATTACGAGTCTCATTCAGAAAATAAGTTTCCCAAATCGCCAACAGATGGCAGGCCATTTATCGTTAAAGATTGGAGCGCATGGCAGTGAGATTTTGGACTTGGCTATCCTATGCAACAAAATTCCAGAGAATTTCATTTAAATCGACCTATTGACGAAGACAAAATCTTACGTTTTAAATGTTTAAATTATTTTAATTTCAGATTTTAAAGTTTCAATTGCGTCTGCAGGGAAGGATTTACATATTTTTACGCCCTCAAAGCACCTAATTCTGCTCCCCACTCAAACAATTTTTATAGAATTTTCAGTTTAATATATTATAGACACAAAAAACAGACGAGTAATATCTTTTCATTTCCCTTTCAAATGATATTGGATTAAAAATCCATAATTTCTGTGTGTTTAATTTTATAATAGAAATTTCAGTCACCTCGTATTATTTAGCGAACACTCCTGTCAGTTCTTCTATTTACGGCTTTCAGGCATGCCTGAATAAACAAAATTGCATATAGAAGAGGTAATGATATATCGTACGTAACAACTACAGTCGTCGCTCGTTATAAAGACCCCACGTTATAAAGACCATTTCATTATAACGACCAGTGATAAAATCCCCAACTGTGTTTCCCTATGCACTCTATGTTATTTTACTTCCGGTAGAACGAACTTCTAGTGTCGTCTAATCCCAATACAACATCCGAATTCGGAGGACACTCTTCCCGGTATTTTTCAAAAATTCCTTTATTTTCTACTTTAAAATCTATTTTAGAAATATAATTTTAATTTATAAAATTTTATTTTTATTATCAGTGATGCAAAATAATTTGAGTATTTAGTTGGAATGTCTTTAAAAAAAGCCTATTTTTACGGAACTGCATGTGCACATTTTTTAATTATATCCACTATAGCGGCAACTCGTTATAAAGACATTTTGCTGTGGGACGCAGAGGGTCGTTATAACGAGCGTCGACTGTATCTTTAAATATATAGAAGTCAAGCAATACGAGTAATCATACACTTAGAGTTACTGCTTTTGAGTAAAATCTGAAATTTCCCTTTTCCCATGGTTTACGCTGAGTGGGTGAGAGAGATTGCAAATGGTTTTTCCCTATGACTGTGTAAGAGAGCTCAAGCTGTAGGGAGGGAAACTCTAATGCACCACTCTTTTTATTTAATGTGTATGCAAAGGCGGTATGTCCATTGGAGTTGCAGCTCTCCCATTATTCTTTCAAAATCTTATTATTAGCTTATTTCGTGGCATTCATCGACTCTTTCTTTCGGATAATTCAGGATCTTCTCTAATTGCATATTAAATCGTCAGTTAGTCACATTCTATAATCTCAGGAAATATATAAAAAAATCATTCCAGTTTTCCAAAACATTGCTGTACGTTTAAATCAAAAGAAAAATTAAAGCTGGTTTGGACAGATAATGCATTTCAGCCTTTGAAAGATGCCTCTTGCCTCACTGCTGGATTCTGAGTTGACGAATCGCTTCTGTGCGCATGGCTGTAAATTTTAAAAAAAGACCAGCATTTTATTTGATATTTTCAGAATCATTTTGAAAATTTTGTAAATATTTGGTTCTTATTTGTTCAGTATAAACGCCCCTCCTTCATTCTGAAACCTTAAGGTTGAGTCGGCTCCCCTGGGTATTGAATGAATGAAAAGTACAAACGCCCCCTATGGCTTCTGACCCCTAGTTCAGGAAATAGGTAGGCACTAAAGAGTGATGGCTCATAGACTCAAAATCCAGTGGTGCTGAAAAGGATATTTCTGAAGGACTAAAATGCCAAACCAGCGGGAATGTTCTCCCCTCGACCTTCTTCTATTTTACACAATACAACGGGTTTTGCGTTTTAATTCGTATAGTAAAGAAAACTGATTGTGCATTTTCTACCTTTTCCCATCGTTTCAAAATTTACTTTTCTGATGTCAAGACACCATATAAAAATTCATTTACCTTGCTTAGTGTAGTTTGTAGTTACTATGTTCATGTGCAGTCGCGGACAGAAAAAGGATCCATTCAGCGTTATTCCACCGCTAATCAATGCTTTTTAAAACTAAAGATGCCGTTTTACAGGAAATAACGCATGATTTTATTATATCGAAGGGAAGTCTAGGTTTGGCAAAAGTATCGCTATATACTTGCCTTTTGTCACTCCTCCAACAATTGTTTTGAAAGCCGAAAAATAAGTTTCAATCTTGTAGTAAATCTCGAAATAAAAATTCTTCTTTCTGTTTTAATTGCATTAGTCAAAACTTATCTCAAAAGTCCACGTATATTAACTTCGACTATTTCATCTCCCTTCCGAAACGTGATTTCAAATACTCAGTGGCCAGTTTGTAATTTTTTGGAGTTGGTGGAAAGCCTAATACTGTGTACTGAGTTTTTGATTTTTCGACTGTGCATCGTACCAAGCATTGGAATTTGTTTAATGAATCTGAACCACATTTCTTCCATCATTAATTCACTGTAGCAACCTTTATTTGTAACAGATAATTTATATTAATGTTCTGATATCTTCCCGATGTTATGCTATTTTCAGAATATTGAACAACATAGTAGAGATATTTTGTGCTATTAAGGACTGATAAACGATCTCTAAAACTATCGACTGATAACTTTTTCACAACAAATCTATATTTATCTTCGCCTTTTAGCGTTACTTTAAACGGATATTCTTTAAAAAATATATAGGATTTCAGATTAAATTTTGCATCTCCAATTGTTATTCAAATCACTCTTATGTGTTATATAATTCCTTGCCATAAATTAAAAATCCAACCTTACAATCGTTACATGATTTAAAAATAATTAAATGTGGACTGCATTTTAGAATTTCTGTATGAGTCATAATAAAAAACATTTTTACAATTACAACTTCTTGGCTGCACCACTAGAAATATATCAGTAAATATTATATGTAAATATGCGTTGTTAAAGACGTTTTGTACTTAATACAACTGATTTATTTTTAAATGACGTGTGTTCATTATTGTGGACATGCATGATATTAAGAATAGCTAGAAACAGTAGCTTTGAGGCTGTTATATGGCAGTGATGGAATACGATCACAGTGTGTCTCAACGGGCAATAAGGAATTTAAGTGCCTTTTAGTGTTGCCAATTTGTCGAAAACGGTGCCGTGTCAAAATAAATACTTTTAGAGCTCTTAATGCAAATATTACCTTTTACTTAGTTTACAGTATTATTGTGTATAGAATATATTTTGCTATGTTTTTATATTTTATTTAAATGTATATGAATGTTTGCACTGATAACGACTTCAGCTAGAAGTTTGAAGATGCAGCGATTCGGAGTATACTGAATGCGGTTTTAAAAGTCTAAAGAGCTGCTTGTTAATTAAAAAAAATAAATGTAAAGCAAACCAGAAATTAAAATTAACTTCCGTTTTTTCATACAAGATGCACTGCTTTGTCATTGTGGTACAATTAATTCGATACTTCAAAATGATGAAAAAGTATAAAACTGGTATCGAACATGTCATGCATTATTCCTTGAAAAAATGTTCATATTTCAATAGACTTATTGCAAAGAGAGCTGTTATTGCAAAGTGAGTTGGGCTAAAAGTATCTCAAAGAAAAAAACTATTTCTTAAGTCTCTATTATGCTTTATGGCAACCATTTATGGGTGGCGCATATACGACAATATTTCTCGAATTAATTTGTTTTCAGTATAAGCATATTAAATTAGATTCTCTGTTAAATTAGATGTAGTACGGTAAATTATAAATAATAAATACTTAAAGAAAATTTTAATATTATGACAGAAAGTTTCATAGAATTTCTCAGATGATTTTAAAACTTGAGGAGGGGATTCGTTGTAGCATCATAGAGGTTTTGTGGCTGTTTGTGAACGTTTTCTTTTAAGATGAATTTTAGTTATAAATTGATATACAGGGTTAAATGGAATTATGGTAATGAAGTCAGAGGAAGGTCGTTTTCCTTATATTCAACAATTTCGAAAAGAAAAAGAAAATTTCATATTGGGAAGTAAAGTTTTGAGAAATGCTGTGAAAGAAGTCCTCGAATGTAAATACTTTTCATTGAGAGTCTATTTTTTTGATATCAACCATCTTATATTGATCAACTGCCAGTAATGCTGAGATATGTTCGAGATTCCGATGGTGAAGTGGCAGAATTTTTTCTTGCATTTGTGATGAAACGTTGAAAACGGGACGCGTTAGTCATCACTCAGTTAATCAGTATTGTTTAGCTACGTATCTACAACACACGTTTGGAGTACTTTAGTCCTCTCACACCGAGCG
>BGPR01034123.1:0-16632 GCA_013235015.1 Araneus ventricosus
TTTTTGCTCTAGCTGATGCAAAAGTCTTTAAAGGCAACAGGTAGGCAAAACTTGATTCAGATATTTACACGCATTACGTTTCTTTCCGAATTCAAGTTCGAAATAATCAATATAGTTTACTATTTTAGCATAAATGTATAAGTAAATGTAATCTCTAAGATATATATAGGACTAACATTTTTCCTTCAGGAGGGGTTGTTCCGTGAGTAATGATGCCTATTAGGATTCGGACTTCTGTCGTGGTGACAGTCTTAACTTTGCCACGGATGCGTAGGCAGGACGAGGCCCTTTTTCGTTCCCAAGAGTAATTTTTTACTTTGAAGGCGGAACGAACCTCTTGTGGGAGGGTTTGGGCTGTTGCCAGTGGGCTGTGCCTATTAGTACTAAGCCCGCAATTTCCCATTGACATTCCGACGATTATCATTCAGAACAATTTTAGGAAAGGGTAGGGGGTCGACTTCTGGTTATCAAGTATAATCACTCAGATGAATCATGATGCATACATAAAGATCATTAGCCATCTTCAGTACTAAGTTTAAATTTCTTCTACCCAGCTCTTTGCAAGGAAGTTACTACTACTTGTTACTGTTGCATCTGTTTTGAGATGTCTTGTAATTTCCGAATTTTTCTTAAGACGTGTTACACAAATTTAAGCACACATATATAAAATTATTTTCTAATGTAACGTTTCTGAGGTTTATATATCTGTTAAGCCTATATTTATTTATCGGTAGGTTGAAATATATTTTTAATTGTTTGTTTACAACGCAAAGTATGTGTTAGTTTTAAGATTTTCAAGTTATTTTAAATTCAATGAAATTAGAATACTGTAATTATAAAACCCACTAATATCTTTAAAAAAATTGGGACGATTTTATATAGAATTGTTTATCCTGAGACTCGTTTGTGGTTATGTGCTTGAAAAATATCGCATCGCAACAAGTTTTAGATTTACTATTAAAAACAAATGATTTAAAATTTAAATATTTTATTCTGTTTTATATAGAAAACATCAAATTCTATGTGCATAAACTATATAAATTGTACAATACAAATATTATGTAGTTTCGATATAATGATTAAACAGATGATTTAAATTTTTTTCACTATATTGCCTTGACATTGTCATCAAGAATTTTATTCATAGAATAAAAGCAAAATTTTGTATTTTAGCTTCTTAAAATGGACACTTTAAAGCAACAAATTTCATTTTTTTTTTTGCTTTTTCTACAGACTCTAAGTTTATTATGGTTAAACCACACACAGAAAATGGGGGAAAAAGCCTATTCATAAAAAAAGAAAGATTTTGCAATATATATATATATATATATATATATATATATATATAATACCAAGGTTTTTTATAAACTTTTAGAAAACAATTTATGTTTAATTTTTCTTCGTTCCTTTTATTAGTTATGTTTTAATTTTATTATTCATTATTATATTTTTCTTTTCTTATTAATTAAAGTCTCATGTTGTAGCTCATGCTTCCACTTTCTACCACCTAAACTGATTATAAAAAATCATAGTGATTCTAGATGCGTTGGCATGAAGTGGTGCTATATATGTATAAATTATATTTTAACACAGATATAATTTTTACTCAACGAAATATCTCCATTCCTCACTACTAAAATTTCGAGACATTTTGTTATCGAGAACAACCGAGTTCCTTTAACATGAAAATAATTAACCTTGAATTAAAACCTTTGTTCTGACTAATAAAAATGATGCTTCATTTATCATTGGTTTCCAGCCAAAAAATTTGCATAATTTTCCGGCGAACTGTGGCCAAGAATTAGCGATTTTTCCCTTGTCCTTAGAATTTTGACCACCACTGTACCTTCTATACGAATTCTTTTATATATTTATCGTATATCTATTTTATCTATATAATTATGTTCTAATTACTGATTAACTGGAATAATATTATTCATTTTTTAAAATTCTGGTTCTTTAAATCAGAGAGAAAAACTGAGAATGTTGCATACAGGGAGATCCAGAAGCTTTAATTCCTGAAAAGTCACCTAAATGTTTTACATTCTTATGAACCCATATCCTCTATTTCAGTTTTCATGTCACGGTGGCCAAATAGTGACATCTCGTCTTCGAGGCCAGACGTCGATAATAATCAACATGTCGTAGAGAATTGCAACTATCACCTTACATTAAAAACTTCAGCTCCAGGCATGAGGATTGGAACTACTTACAAGGATTTAACATACATTTTTTCAGACCTCGCTCACGAAGCAGCTGTTTTATATATTTATTGCTTAAAATTTAAAGAAGTGGTTTTACTAAAACAATTTTTTAAATGATTCTATTAAACTGAAAATACCAGATTTTATTTGATTTACGGCTCATTTTAAACTGCAAACGATTGTTTCTGTTGTTTGTAATATTCAACCGTGATTTTAGTATGAGGCCGATATATGATACCACATGACTATTTTTCTAAATCTTTTGACTCTGACAAAAAGTGTACGGGGACACGATATCCTAGGTCAAGGTGCAAAATATGGGACCCAAGCGTTGAAGGTTGAAAACCTGATTTACGTAGGAACCGCTGTATATAAAGTCCTGGTGCATGTCAAATACCGTTCCACGTATCGTCCTCGCAATCTGATCAAGATTCAGAACTACGATTTCCGTCCCGAAATTGAACTCATGTTCCTATAAACAGAGCGTTAATAAAATTAAACTAATCTAATCTAATTTCATATCTAAAATTTTTTAATATGCATATTTCTTGTTCCAATGAGGTACTTAAGGATTATGTTAAAAGTTATTATCTGTTCTGAATTAACTTGCTTATTATACGGACCATTTTAATGTTAGCAGTGTATATATATATATATTCTTCTTCAAGAAATTTGTAATCATAGATTGCGACAGTCCGTATTTCTTGGCCTCATCAATCTGCTTCCATCCATCATCGGATTCATTAGTCATTTTCAGTTATCCTGAACGGATAGTTGCCATCTTAGTTGAGAATTCACAGACGTGGATGAAAAAATATCAACCTTTTTGATTGAAACTCAGAATCGTTAGAAATTTAGAAATTGAACAGAGCTTCCATGAAATCTTCGAATCATACACACCAAAAGAAGCACAGAATTTGATCTGTTAATGTTTTATGTGGTAGTCATTACTAGTGTAACACCTGTTGCCTGCAAGTAGTCTAAGTTATTTTATTCATTTGCATGAACGAAACGCTCTGGGTGGTATGATATTGCACTTCCGTGTATTTAGAAACAGAAACATTATTATAGAGAAAGAAGATAGTGTTGAGATTTAAAAGAAAAACATTATTGTACAGGGGTTTATTGCTGTATAGAATATCGTTATATTGATGGGAGATTAACATTATGTTCTATGCAAATTGACCAAAAATGTTTATTGTCGTAGATGGATTTATCTTACAGCGAAAGTTTAGTGTATTTCAATACAGTTTTGTTTGTTTTGGCGTTAAACAAATGGTGTTATCAAAAATTGAGTAAATTGTTGTATCCAAAGTATATTCTACAAATGTCATTATGTTAATTCCAGTTGTTTAAATTAAGCTAACCTAATCCTTAACATTTTTATTAAAAACTTATTTCTTCTGGGGTTGATTGAAGGGAGAGATTGTTTTAATTGTATTTTTCATAACAGTAGGGTGCATTCAAAAATTATAAGATTAAGACAGGGATGTAGGAGGAAGAAAAATGTAGGGAACCGCTATTTTAAAACACGGTTTATAAAAATCATAAACTTTCTATTTTCAACTTAAGTAAATTATAATAATCTGCAGATGAGCCAAGTATTTAACAGAAAATGTCCACAGCAAGCTCTAGTGCCTGAAAACTCAATTCAAACCACACATACGAGTGGTAAACGGTACATTATATTCTCTCTCTCAAGACCGCTGTGATCATTATAATATAACTCCTCATTCTTTGTGAGTAAATGTGCTGCGCTTCCTGATAAACAGTTCGTATATTATTTAGATATTTGACTCGATACAATGATCGAATCGCTTAGTAACAGATAGAGGAACGTGATATTTCATTACAAAATTTTAAATGTTTTCCAAATTTATATAGAACAATTTTATTCTATAAAATGGTGCATAATGTTTTTCCTTAAAATCTCGATCAAATATAGATATGACCTCTGACGAATTGGTGCATTTCTGAAGAAGAAGATATAATAAGCAAATTTTTTTCTTGTGTATTTAAAATTGATCACGATACGCTTTTTTCTAATAATTCCAACTTTAGAAATCAACTTATATTTTATTGAAATATCGTAATTTTTCTAGAAATTCAAGAAGGCGGCAGATAAGTAATCATAAGACCGCTTAAGAAAATTAGCATATTTAACATCACACCAGAATAATTTGAAACGCATGCGTAAGCATTTCATGCATGCATTATCTGAGAAGCGAAGCTGTGGGTTTCGATTGCATTATTCACACTTTATATGAAAATACCTTAGGGAAAAGAGTTATCTGATTGCGAAGTGAGAATTTGATTTTATGAGGGTGCTGGTAAATCTGGAACAGAAATAGTGAGGTTAATGAAGCGTTCTAAAACTGACATTCATAAATTCATAATTAGAAGAGATGATTTAAACAAAATAAAACGATCTGGTGGGAAAAGAATTTTGACGACAGATCTGTAGATTTTTCAACTAACAACTAAAAATCGTCTTTCTACCCATGGAATTTTTACATGTTTCAGGAAAAAAAGCTTCACAAGTCACAGTTTGGTAGATCTTAAATCAAATATAGATGCAAGATTTATGGAAAGGAAGAAAACACGTTAGTTATTGAAGCATCATTTGGAAGAAGGATTAAAATGGGCTAAAATGACATGGAACGATGAATGGAAAAAATTATATTCTGATGCAAAGAAATTTAACCTTCATTATCCCGATGGTTACAAACAGTGTTAGAACGAACCCAAATATTGCTTCACTGGACGAATCGGTGGAGTATCAGTAATGGTTTGGAGATACTTTAGACATAAAGGATTTTGCGATTACAGATATTCTTTATTAAAAACTACCAAATCATCTACATATCTATACATAAAACTAAATGTATTGTTAATATTATTTTTTCATAATAATGTAGTTAAATATTGCCAAGCTATCGCTATAAGGTCCACATAGTTTTGGATCTTTAACACGGAAGGAAGGATCTTTAACATCGGGCCTATTAGGACCAGAGTCTGCATAAATTGAGCACAGTAAATCAACTTCTAGGCGAAAACATTCCAGATCCACAGCAGATACATTCAAGATCATTTACTTGCTGAACACAGGAATTTCAAGGATTTCCCCCCATTTCTTATCTCAGGAAGCATATTCTCGGGTCTCGGAAGCCCGATGAGCGCACTCGCGTATCTTTGTAGGATTGCAGTGGAGAACAGTTAAATCGCGACAGTTTATAGCTATTGGAGAAATAAATATGAAATAAAAATATTGGAAAAATTTAACTGAAGTGTCAACTAATTAATAATCGGTTAGTGAAGGAATTAAGGATATTGTTGATGAATGTATAATGATCGTAAGTCGAATTCTAAGGAGGGCATTGAACGAATATTTGTGAATCCAATAATTACGTAGAAGAAAGCTTTGATTAAAAAATGCAACAAAAACAGGAAATGGTTAGAAAACTGGAACTATCAAATGGTGTAAAATAGAGCCCAAGAAAAACATAAGAACTTTTACGCTCATCTTTTTCATGAAAATGCCCTGAAATATTGGTGAAGCAAAAGTAGTAACATCTGTTCAAAATTCTTGAACGTGCTTATCGATAAAACAATAGCATCAAATATTTTGGAATGCATTATTACATATATCCAGGCAATTGCAGTAATTTTTGGACAGAGGAAGACGCATACTGCTCCTAAATACCTCGGAAGCAAAAGCATTAATCGGTCTTCTTTATTTAAATGTAGTGCCCGAAAGAGATTTATCTGCAAATTATTTTTTATATTTTTTGAGGTATATATTCATGCAACAAATGTTTTCTATTTTAATAAATTTAATTTCGTGTACGTTTTGTTAAAAATACAGGACCCCGGGCCTAGAAAGCCCGACGCGCATTCTCAAATCAGGGCAAGGAACACACATCTTCGCGGGTTAATCTCATAGTACAACTATTTATTAAAAATAATATTTTTTAAAATCCAAATAAATAGATGTTTTATTTTTAAATTTCTATTACCTTCTTAAAACCAAAATCTACATCAATTTTTATTAGTCTTCATATAATCTTCTACATATAAACTATTAAATAAATCTTGAAAGTCCAGCCTGTACAAAATAAAAAATCAGCATCTTTAGTGGAATATATAATATTTAAACTATTATCTTAAATTGTGGTATTGCTTTGTTTCCTTAAATTTTTTTAGTTGCTTGCCTGTAATTTTGTAAAATTTGACCTGATTTAGTATTATAATTATTAGTCACACTTCTAAAATTAATAGGAATTTTATGGAATTTTGGAGTTAAAAAAATATGTAGATATTTTATTTTCTCACATTGGATGTTTAATTTTTTATGTATAGAAAAAAACTGCATAAGTAATTTAAAATGCCTTAGTAATTTCTCTTTCACTCAGTTTAGATTCCACAAAATTCTCATTATCATTAATGTATTCATTAAGAATCTTACTGTAATAATATTTTCATATAATGGTAAAATTACCTTGTACCTTGTCTAAATATACAATAACAAACTCTTTTCGTTTTATTAATTGATTTTTCATTTCCTACTTCCTTCTACGAACCTTTAACTAATGACTTTAAGATGTAAGTAAAGGACTGCATATTATAGTTATGCTGTCGCAGTTCTAATACTGTGTTAAGGTCTCTCAAGCCAGACAGGTCTAATGGGATTACCTCGAAAACGCATCTTTCAGTCGTTTTTCAATGGAATTAAAATTCAAAAATTATTTAACACTTACCGTTTCCACCTTAATTTTTAAATACACTCTTTTGTTACCATTTTCACTTTTTTCATTACCGTTTTCTCCTTAATCCTTAATTTTTAAATACACCCTTTTGTTATCATTTTCCTTTTTTATCGTCTCATCTTCAATCTTCATCGTTCTCTCAATGTAGATCGCTTTCATCTTTGTTTCCATTGGTATCTTAATCGAAACTCCCCCCCCCCTCCAACCTTAGAAGTTTGGCGCGAAAGAAAGTAACTTGATATTTCGTAAACATTCGGACCCTACTTGACGCGTTCAGCTCATTTTTTTCCCTGTCCTCTGTTGGCTTCATCCCTCAGTCTTAGTTTCGTAAAATTATTTCCAATATCTGGTATTTCATTCGAATTCTTGGTTTATCATAATGTTCGGGGTGAATGACTGTGTTTTCAGCTTTATGCTAGCACTGTTCGCAGGAAACAATATGATTTTTCTAATTTTTTAGTGATTCGTATAGATTTCACTTATTTACCCCGATGAGCATCTATACGCTTTTACCGATAAACTACAGTCTTTCCATTTAATTTCAACGTTGATTTATTTACATAACATTGATATTTTCCGCAAATCTTCTGGAATTGCAGCATTATTGCGCGTTCGTTGCGTTTGTGTTTTATATTATCTTCCCCTTGAGTTTTATATTATCTTCCCCTTTTGTTTATTTTCTCCCTATAAGAACTCTCGGCATTTTCTTTCCGCCGATTTTTTCCTTGACATTCTGAATGTTTTTGTTGATTATGTTGCTTTTACAATTCTGTTATGATTGTTTCTTATTTGTTATATATATATATATATATATATACTTCACAGCCGAAGCTTTATATCTTTTCCGTTATTTTAATGATGTAGTTGGGTCTTTAACTCAGACTTGATGCACGACGATCAAAACTCAGTAAAAAAAATAGTTCAAGAGAGTTAGTCCCTATAACGTTGTTGGATAATTCAGGTGCTAAGAATCCGCAACACCCAAGTTTATTTTCATCATGGAAAATACCCTTCAAATAAATAAAATTTTCTATCAAAATAATAAAAAGATAATCTAAGACCGTCCTTTATATTTATAGATTGCATACCACAATACTACAAATTCTTCACTGTTCGAAAATGAAAAATAAATATTTACGATTTCAATTGCACTTTCGATTTCAAATGCATTCCCAACAAACAAGTAAATATTTTCAACTGAAGTCTAAACAACAACCCCATTTTATGCTCTGAAATAAATTCGAAAATTCTTTTTCTTGAAACGACAGCGCAGGGATTTATGTTCTTTGCACGTCCAAGGATCTTAAAGAGGCATGAGATTCGAAGCAAAGGCTGTTACAGAAATCCAACAACACCAGTTTTCCCGGCCTTTACTTCGCGTTGACGCTCATCGTCCAAGCTTCTCCTGTACAAAATGGAAGTAGTAAGTGAAACCGACTTGCGAATGTAACGGAGTGCGAAGAAGTCCTTATTTTATCGCACATTCCCTTTGAAATCTTTACTTTTTAAAATTGGAAATAAATTCTTCGAATGAGTGCCATGTTATTAGTTTCGATGACGCTGTTTCCTGTTTTATGGGCTTGTAGAATGTTAAGGACTGACGGATTCAGAGTAATACTGTGATTTCATTGGATTGGTTTTTTTAAAAGGAACAATAAAAACAGAATAGCTTGACATCACACATCTTTTTTTCCCTAAATAATCACAATTAGTACAAAGAGGGAGCTTTGATTTGTTGTGTTGTGCATTATTTTTTATCAATCATTTTACTATTTCTATTTAAGTCTTTTTTTTAATGACAATCCATTTTCTATTTTAATGAGCTGCTATGTCTTTGAATGTAGATAAAAATATGTGTCAGAACAAATAAGTCGAATATATTCCAAATTGCATATTTGTGCTCAAATTAATTCATAGGAAATGTGTTTACGTTGGAATTTCTTAAAATCTCTCATCTGCTCTTTCAAGGTCGTGGCTGGTGGTTTCAATGCTTTTGGAGTGGCTTTGTTTCCACAATTTTGTACACTAACTATTAATGTGTCTTTGGTTTTTTTTATAATATCTTTTAGCTAAAATTAAAATTAAAGCTTTTTTTAAAAATTCAGCTCTAAATTTCAGCTTTAATTAAAATAAAAGCTAGTTCATCCGCCACATTCTCTAATGAACTCGAGTGTGAACATGATTAAAGTCGCTTTGAACAACTTCATAGAGGCAATAAATTGAGACTGTAATACAGGTTTGGGATTTGATTCAAGGATAAAAAAATTAACCCCGTGTTAGTTCAAATGTATTGCAATGAACAATATCTTTTTCAACGTTGAAATTCATGCATTTGTCTTTACTAAGGGCAATGAATTTCAGTTTTAAAAGTAATGAGTTTCCAACTCCTACATTATCATCCTGATGTCGTCATATTGATAATTATCGCCAAACTTTAACCCAGTTCTTGTTTGGACACTCTTCGTTCCTTTTAAAGTTCATTTTCGAATCAGCAGCAAAGTTAAAGAAAATCGACAATAGACGCTTAAACCTAATATGCAAATTGAAGTCAGCTGATGCAAATTTCAGGCTATTATGAGCCGAGAAAAGTTTAATTGGATGAGAACGTCAATGATGGAGTTCATAATTATAATGTGCAGAGCATTATGACCATTTTAGTAGAACGCCAAAACATAATATATCCCATTAAGTGATAATCATTCAAATCACAGAACTAAAGATTTACTTTACAAGTTACATTTTCCTTTCAAATTCAGATATCGTCCAAACTAATGAAAATCCGAATTAATATGCAAATATGTACGCAAATGATTAAACTTGGTTAAAGTAGACTTCTAAAGGAAAAACATATATAATTTATTCTTATATGAATGTCTTGTATTTAAATATATGATTAAATCAATTAGAAGTGAGTTTGCTGAACGCAGATTTAATGAAAGCAGAGATCTGAAAGCATGAATTAAAAGGTATCTGTTTTATGATGAGAGAGACTTGTAAATTATTTCTAATTATATTTTAATAAATTATTAATGTAAAAACTGGCATATTAATTCAGTTGGAAGGAATGTCCCGAGGTCGCGATGGGCTCGTATTAGAGTTCTGGATTCATGACAAAAAATAGCGGGTTTGATTTCAATTTTTATATACATTTTCATGATGGATGGATGGCTTTCCGAAAATCGTGTAACTGTTACAACTAGAATAATGCCAATTCGTAATTGCGTAATATTGGACGAAAGCCAAATTTTAAAAAAAAATATTTTGCGTAATTCTCATTCAATGCAAATAGTAATTTATTGTAACATAGGGAAAATCAATGTTGAGATAGATAGAAAATGTCAAAAGCTGGGATTTTAACTATTACTAACTCCAGTGGCTTGAAAAAAATTAAACAAAAAACCATTTGTAACATTCGCTTTTACAGTGGTCTAATTGCTTTGGGGAATCCAGCAATGCTACTTTAAGACCCCTCGGATGTCAGGGTAAGCATCAAACCTTTAACACTTACAAATAGCGAAAAAAATAAAAAAAGGCTTAACAATAGATCCACTAAGCGAAAATAAAAACTGCATTTTTGAAATATAAAAAAAGAATCTAACAACTTTGATCTAGAATCGAACTCATTACCTTAGACATAAGTTGCCGTTCCATATTTCTTAAATCATCCTAGTGGCTGATTTTTTCTAATGAAAATTTATTGCTCCTATCTGAACACAGATCATACTTAAAATTTGGTTTATACGGGCTATTTTAAACATTCTATTGTACAAATCCATGTAACTGCATGTAAGAAAGGTTTACCAACAATATAGAAGGAAATTACAATAATTGATTTTGAAACCTTATTTTAAATAAGATTAAAATATATTATAACACTGAAAAGTATTAAAATGTTATTAAATTTTTGATACATCAAATAAAGTCATATGTAATTCATTAAATTCCCAGACTGTGCAATAAAAAATTATTAAGTGTTAGTGAATTTTAAAAATAAATAACAAAGTGTTTTATTTTATTTCATAAACAAAAAATAAAGAAAACACCTCACAAATTTCAGGAAAGAAAATTTTATTTATTTTTTTATGTTAATAAAATATATAGACGACACAACTAAAACATAAAATTTTCATTTAGATAAAATGAAGTTCCGAGAAAAATTTCCTATTCTTTGATACTTTTTTTTGAAAAAAAAGGTGATACTTTTTTGAAAATAAAAGGTGATACTTTTTTGAAAAAAAAAGATTGAGCACGAAGAGCTCCTTTACAGATAGATCTTTCATTTGGACGTATCAACTTCCTATCGATAACTATGCATTTGGCTTAAATTAATATTTCAGTCATTCAATTTGAACTAAAGAACAAAAATATTTTCTCCTTAAGAAATTTTTATTAAAGTTTGAAGATGAATTTCTTAATAAAGTTAAAATTCAAGATAAGTATGTGTGTCTCAAAAATTCAATTGAATCATACAGAAGACTCTTATACACAACAGTACTAAGTAGCGGTCTTTTAAAGAGGAAAAATTGATATGTGATAAATATATTAATTGCTTTCCGAGGAATTCAAGAGCGTGGAAACCCGCATATCATCTCAAATATTAACTACAAGAACCTTATCATAAATATTTGCATGGGAAGAAGGAAATTTTATTTTTCTTCAGCCGAAATTCTTGTTTTCAAACAAACTGTTTGCGATTTCATGCTTGCGTTAATGAAATGTTAATATCTGCACTTAATAAGCACATCGATATCAACATTTTAGATTAATTATTAATATAACAAAAACTTTAGCCGAAAAATGTTTTCTCTAATAATTTTAAGTGCTACATAAATCTGAAATCTTCCAAATTACCTATTTAAATGTATATAGATTGGAACTACCTATTACAAGCAATAAAACTCGATCACCAAAAACGCTCTGATCTCAGAAACGTCAAATATTTAATATTTTTTTATGAAAGAGATGGCAACGAACACTAAGGATTGTACATAACAGAGTATTTGCTGTCGATTCTAAAATAGAATTTTAGTCTTTCGGGCTGAAATTTGCAAGGAAGTTATGACAATAAACTGTTTTGCATTCATTTAGAAGTTCCGGAGGTAATGCTGAAACCCAACTTTTCTTTATGCCTTAATTAATCCCAGTTTACACAGAGTAATTTCAAATCATACGCTTTATAATTGAATCCTCAAGAATCATCGCAGCATGAAGAGGAGCCTTTTACATTCGAGTGACCTCACATGACACCACCCATTGACATTTATTATTTTAGCAAAGAATCCTGGAACATCATCCTTTAGTATTCTTTTGCAATATAAACCACAATCCCTAACATATATAGTAGGGATAAAAGCACAGCTTAAGGACATAATCCACTCGATAACAACACAGAATCGTGTTTGAAATTCATTTAAACATTCTATCCAACAGTTTAAATCAATGGTAAATTCCTTCCGTGTAATTCTAGCACGATTTGCCAGGGCAACAGTTGAAAGTCCTGCGGTAGTAATAAAGCGCTTCGAAATGATTCGGGATAAATGGTTTAGGGAAATGTCCCGACTGTTTCCCGTTACTCGATGGGAGATGGGAATACAATGTGTCTGTTAAATTGGAAATTCAAATTGTCTTTAAAATTTGGTAAGAATACAGCGTGATTTAAAATTCAGACTGTTTGGGAGTAGATAGTGTGTCCGAGAATTGTTGGACACATTTTAAAAATTAATAAAAGAAACTAATGATGTTTCAACTATGATTTTTAAAAGGAAACCCCAATTTAAAAGGTATTTTTTTAGATAGGTAACACACCGTCTCAATGGTCCAGGGGGTGGTAAATTAAACAAAAATAAAAAATTAGAGCCATTATCTGCGACAATATTGACACTGGAAGAAAAATAAAATCATGTATTTGTAGGGACTTTTACGCTCCTTAATTTGTTAATTCACAAGTAGTGTGAAAACTGAAAAGTTGTCAAGATATTCAAAAAAAACTATGAAAGGAAACCAAATATCGCGCATCGGATTCTGCTGAACGGTAGCCAATGCGAATGGAAATCTGTCACCGGTGACTGAAACTGAACAATAAAATTAGATGATCCCTTCTCTGCTATCTCTTAACTATAGCAATATAATGGCTCTAAACATAAATTGAGTTTCAGTAATTTACGACTCCTTGGACCACCGAAACGTTGTGTTACCTATCTGAAATAAAAACCATTTTAAAATGAGCTCTCATTTCTTAGAAAAATTTCGTAGTTGAAACATTATTAGTTCTTTTATTAATTTTTGAAAAGTGTCTAACAATTCTTGGATATCCTGCAGAAGGCAGAAAATCGAGCCAGAATTTTAGAGAAATGTATAATAAGAAACGCCACACAGATGAGCTCATTGGATATGGAATTGCAGAAATGATCAGCCAATAACGGATAAAAAGTTGTTATTTCGCTATACTTAACGCCTGGGCAATGAGTGCTCACGCCTAGTTTCACAATAACTGCCCGAAGTTTATACCACTCATAGCCATGGAAGCTTCGAAATGATTTACGAATCATTTCGAAAATACCTGGTATCCGCCGAAAGTTGTAGCAATTATGAAGATTCAATAGGTGAAGTTGTTTGTCGGGAAATGTGAGATAATTAATGATAAATAAGAAATTATTGAAAAAAGTTTTTTTTTATAATAATGGAATTTCTTGCAATCCAAAAGATTTTTTAGATGATTTCTGATTATAAATGCTGATGAAATACATATGAGAAATTTTTCGTGTTAGAAATATGTTTTCAAAATTTTCGTGAAGCCTAATATTCTGTACCTTTCTATTTAGGATCATGATTCATATTTTAAGAAGCCTCAATTTTGAATAAAACACGGTTCGCTTAAAGGAACTGAATTTCTTACGAAAAATTGAAAATCACATTTCCAATTTAAATTTTCTCAATCCACCTTTAGACAGATGTAATAGAAAAAATTAATCATTTTTTCACCTGTTGGCAATTCCCATTACTACATAATACATCAGAGCTTAAACTCAGCTTTCTAACATTAAAAAAAGAATAAAATATTTTCTGACGCACAGAGTATGAATCGGGATAGGATTACATGTGGCTGTTTTGATTTTAAAGGATGCAAAATTTTTTAATCTTCTAACAAGCACCAAGGTTTATGTTTCTGTTCTTTCACTTAAAACAAAACAAGAATAGGTTTTATTTTTAAGTAATTTTTAATGATATTAATAAATAGGGAGTACTCTAAATGACACCATTCTAATAGTGTTTAAATGTTTCGCGTCATGACATTTTAGCATATGACAAAGTAAGATTCGCACAATTATATGGTAACCTAGATTAAATAAATTAATTTTTAAATCTAGAGTCTTTCTTCATTCGTGTCATGTGTCAATTTCTTTTTACAGTTTCAGATAGGCTGGCTTAATGTTATCTAGAGGTATTTGCACTGCCCTGACGTTTATTTCTTTATGACTCCTACCTGTTGAATGATTATGTGCTGGAATATGAAAAAACATTGAACAATGTAGTGATTAATAAATCTAGCATAACCTTTAGAGTAGAATGATTAAACCTTGATATAATAAAAAATTAAATGTCATGACAACATAATCATGACATAAATATTGCAATGTGTGGAAAAATAAAGTCATTGGCTATGTTTGTATTGATCAATATTTAATATTTCATAACTTTTGTAACATTTACGCAAAGGAATATACCTTTGCCTTCCAGCTTGCAGAAAGGGATTTTTTTCTTTAAATGTGGAAAGGAATACAGAAGACGGAACTTAAAAAAAAAAATTTCGAGCTTAAATTTTTTATTCAACTTAATTTGTTGAATTAATATCTATTTCAAGGAAAAATATTATTAGTTATTCATAAAATATAAAACTACTTAAAGTTAATGAAAAAAGCCGAAAAATGTAAGTGGTTCAAATATGCATTACTGCGCAGTGAAGGAATGAAGATGCGCAAGAAGGAAAACAACCCAAGATTACATAACGCGAGCCTCCACTGGGTACGTGGTATTGCTTAGAATTTTTTTTTATTACCGACGCCGACCCTGCTTACCCAAAGGGTGAAAGCAAGTCACATGTCGACGGGAAGAAACATTTGAATAAAAATAATACTGTAATTCAATGCAATACAAAAGAAAAACTATGTAATGCAATACAAGTAATACAGTACAAAATAAAAATGTCTATAAAAATACAATGAGATGAAAACAACAAACATAATAAATAAACAAATAAATACATAATTAAAAATAAGCAAATATACATAAGAATAAAGAAAACATGAAAAATAGATAAAAAGGAGGAAGTAATAAATTAAAAATTAAGATAAAAATAAATAAACAGAAGAAAATTAACATAAAATTATAAGAAGTAGAGTCTTATGCGATAGCGCAAGGAACATGATTTACACGAGCCTCTATAGATTTACATTTAAAAGCATCCGCCTCATAAAAAGAAGAAAAAACGAAGTTTGTGATACAATTTAGAAAAGAGAGAAAGGAAAAAATATCTCAAATTCAATTCAAAAAAAGATTTTTGTAACGATTTCTGTGTTTATGGTATTTGCATGCCGCTCAAATGCCGAATTTCCAGAGTTTGAGTCCCTGCCAACGTCGGTTTATTACTCATGCGCAAAGGATCACCAACAACCATTCTAATTTTCATCATTAAAAAAATCCAATAAATATTATTATATTTATAGATTTTATACCACAATCCTAAGGATTCTTGACTGTTCTAAAATGAAAAAATAACTTTTTCTTCTATTTCAGTCACACTTTCTACTTTAAATTCATTCCGAGAGAAACAAGTAAACCTATTCGATAGAAGTCTAAACAAAAACCCCATTTCATCCTCTACTTAAATAAATTCGAAAATTCTTTTTCTTAAAGCGACAGCATAGGAATTATGTTCTTTGCACATCGATAATCTCAAATAGGCATTAGGACTCTATAAAAAAGGCTGTTTGAGAAATCCAAAAATACCAGATTCCCTGGCTCTTACTTCGTTCTTGTTCATCGTCCATGTAAAAGCTTTTTCTGTACAAAGTGGAAGTAGCACAGGAAACAGAGTTTTGAATGTAACGGAGTGCGAAAGAAGTCCTTATTTTATCGCACATTCTCTTTGAAAGTTTTATTTTTGTAATGTGAAAATAAAGTCTTGGAATTGGTGCAGTGCTATTAGTTTCTATGAGACTGTTTCGTGCTTTATGGGCTTGTAGATTCTTAAGGATACACTGGTGGATTCGGATCAATACTTGGTTTTCATTGGATTGATCTCGGAAAAAGAAAAATGAAGACAAAATCGCTCTGCAAGACACAAGAACTTTTTTTCCCTTAATAGTTTCAATGAAGTACAAAGAGGTTTTCTTAACTTGTGTTGTTGTGCAGTACTTTTATAAAGTATTTTAACTCTTTTATTTAAGTCTATACCTATAGAGTAATATATAGTGTAATTCAATGTGGGATGGTATGTTTCAAAATGCAGTTCTGCAGTTGACTTATCAATATGAGCCCATATTATAAGTTTTTGACAAGGTACCTTCTATACACTTTTTAAACTTTTATTTTAAGTACTAAATCCTTGAATTTTTCCAAATTTAAAAAGTCTTCTGTATTTGGAGACATTCGCGACATAATCA
>BGPR01034124.1:2647-16632 GCA_013235015.1 Araneus ventricosus
CATATATCCAAGAACCAAGTCTGTAATGTTAATAGTTTTCGAGATATAATGAAAAACGTACGTCATGCAAAATATGAAATGACAGACAAGAAAACGAATTAATATTGCATTGTCATCTAGTTCTGAACTCTGTTTAAAATTTCAAGTCTGCAGCTCATCGGGAAGTTAGTTGAAAATCGATTGCAAAATTTGAACAAGACATATATAGGGAGAGTGTGAACTAATAGTAGGAATTGAAAAAATCCTGCCGGATAACGGAAGGCGAAGGTAGATTCCGTTTGTCTGGAGATATAAGGAAAAGAAAACTTCACCCCTATGCCGTTTCCTCTTCTAATTTCATAAGAGGGCTATCAGGATGAGAAATGGCAGAAGCGAATGGAACAGAACCCCTCTATGGATGGACCATGATCGGTGAATATCTGCAGAAATTTTCCCGAGGTCGTGTCGTGGGGACTATTGCGAAGTATAGTATTCCTATGGACGTGTTTTCTGGTTTGTTCATTTTGGATTCACACACCGTTTTCCAATAATCCTCCGATCGCCAAATCCATTTAGATACTGAATCAAGCGTCAAATTCGAATCAGTTCTTCTTTAGTACACGAAGCGTTGAATTCTGTGATCTTTGGGTTCGTGAAATTCTTTTTATATAAATCGGTTAAGAAAGCTCTTAAAACGGCTAAACCCCAAATGGAACGATTGTAATTAGCTTAATCGTTTGGTTAAAATTTAACCGCCAGTAATTATCTAATCTTTAACCACCAAACAAGCCTTAGAAGTCACCAAAAAGAGTGATAACGTAAAATTAAGGCAGCCGTTTCACAGGATTATGCTCTTTTTTCTAAGTAAGCATTTAGAGATACAGCAGTAAGAGCATGAAATTTAGTATTTTCCAAGTATTCTTACGCCATAACACTATAAAACTCTACTTTAAACATTAATTAATATTTTCAAACAGAATATTGAAATTTTGAAGATGTCCATTGACACCGGAAGTCAGTGGGTATAGCGGAAGTTCTACTTTACCGCAAATAAGCAAAACAAAAAAACTCGTCCATAAAGAATCTACCTCCCCAAAGCATGAATTCTTCGGAAAGCGAATGGTGTTTGCGAATCTATTCTTGTCGAAGAAGGTCACACTTACGAGCATGGTGGTTATGGAAGAGTTTTCTGTTTTGTTTATTTGCATTAAAGAATGACTTCCGCCATAACTACCGACTTCCGGTGATAATTGTAAATCAATAAAAATCTTCAAAATTTCAACACTCTGTTTGAAGACGTTAATTAATGTTTAAAGTAGAATTTCCTAATGTTATGGCTTAAGGGTACTTTGAAAATATTAAATTCCATGTTCCTATTGCTCTAGCTCTCAATGTTTTCTTAAAATAAGAGTCTAACTTCGTGAAAAAGTTGCCATAATGGTTGGTTATCGCTTTTTTGGCGACTTCTAAGGCTTGTTTAGCGGTTAAATTTTTAACTATACGATTTAGATAATAACCGGTGGTTAAATTTTTAACCAAACGATTTAGGCTAATTGTAATCGTTCCATTTGGAATTTAGCTGTTTGAAGAGCTTTTTTTAACCGATTTAAATAAAAAAGAACCCCAAGGACACAGAATTCAACATTTTGTGTAATAAAGGAAGAACTGATTTCGAACCTGGTGTTTGATAAAGGATCCAAAAGGATTTGGCGTTTGCTTAAATCGGAGAGTTACCGGAAAACGGCCTGTGAATTCAAAATAAGCAAACCAGAAAACTCGCTAATTCTCATTTATAGAGCAAGCCGAAGAAGAAGGTCACATTTACGAGCACGGTGGTTATTGTAATTTATCGAGCGAGCCGAAGAAGTGGGCCCCACTTACGAGCATGGTGGTCCTGAGGTCGAACTTGTGGAAGAACTGCGTGATGAATATGTGCACCTCGAGCACGTTGGTGACGTCTTTCCGCTCGACGTCCCTCAGCACCTCGATGAACCACTCGAAGTGGCGGTGCGAGGGGCAGATCCAGAGGAAGTACACCTTCTTGCACGCCACCCCGGAGTAGCGGTTGGTGGAGGTGCCGAACACCAGGTCGTTCAGGATGGAGGCGTAGGGCGTCACGCCGATCCCGCCGCCCACCATCACGGCCACCTCGAACTTGTACCAGTCCTGGTTGCCCCCGCCGTAAGGACCCTCCAGACGCACCTTCTGCACCTGAAATCAGTCAGACGTTCATTTAGTGAAAAGCCAAGAGAAAAATAGTAAAACAACTAAATCAACAAAACTTGAACGCATAAAAGCCGAAAAGCGCCGTAAATGATAAAGGACAACAATATTACATAGCATTAAATTGTTACCTGAGTGCGCAAAATGCTCCTGCAACAGACATTTAGTAGCATGTAGTAGACAAAACATTTTATAAGAAAAAGAAAAACCAAGCAATCTTAATAAAAAGCACTATTGGAAAAAGTAGAGTAGAATCCCGCCTTTCAGACTTCATCAAGGGTCCCTGCAGGCAGGGATTCTAAAAATTCGATCTTTTCCTGTAAGAGGCCTGACTTTCGTCAAACCTCTCGTGACCCGAAAGATCCCAAAGGAAAAGAAAGACAAAAGAAGCAATACACACACAAAAAAAATTACATTCATTTAGTGTACATGATTTCACTAAATGAAATTACATAAATTCATTTAGTAAATGATTTTTCCCACTCTACATGAGCAACTATACATGTCGTGTCCAAAAGAGGAGCGATTTTAAATCTTTGGGAGACGAATTTAACTTGTTTTTCGCAAAAAGCACCCTCTCCGCGCCAAATCCTATGCGTAATTGAGACCGGTTTTGTTCTGAGATTGAGTTCTTCTGTTTTGGGGGTACCAGAATAGACCCCTTGTACAGAGATTTGTGCCACATAGGAGAGATATCAATCGAAAATTCAGCAGATCGCCACTCAAAGTACATCAAGAATTCTGTTAGACAACACTTATTCATTTTCATTAAACAAATAATGGAGAGAATACGAAATAATAGTATATTGTCTCAGAGCTGTAGGGAAAAAAAAACAAAATAAAACAAACTTGCGGTGAGTTAGTTATATCAAAAATGACGCACAGAGAGCCAGCCAATGAGGAGGCTCGAAAGTAACGTAATGCTAGTTAATATGCGCCTGGGTCACCCAGTGTTTGTGTGCTTCGGCGCTCTGCGTACAAAGGCGTCGCCACCAAATTTGAATCCAAGAGAAGCACTCACCTCTAGGGGTGACGAATATTTGATGAATTGTTATTTACTACGCAATATCAAAAAATCACGAACACCAGTGATGAATGTCTATATCTACTGTCAAAAAGGTGTGATTCAATCACTGATAATTAAATGTGCGTAAAATGCTTCAAAAGTTTTTAAAAAATTCATTTCTTTTTAATATATTTCTGCAAAGTTTTAGTTCTATCTTCTGTCAACAGATGGCGCCATAGAAGCCCATTTTGGTGCTTAGAAAGAAATTCTATCTTTTTGAGGTCACGGTCCCCTATCGCTGTTTCATTGGTATTTCCTTTGAGTCACCATTCTTGTTGTGGTATGGGTTTTCGAATGATTACAGCTCTTGCAAAACGATAGAAAGTCGCCATAATCGTTCGGAAACAAATGCTCACAGGGAAGCTTAGTTAACCCTCTGCGGACAGGTACGGAGTATAATGTGCGCCACAATTCACCGATCTCGAGATTGAGGTGTAGGAAATCCAGTTAACGAAGAGGACAGCGGCTGAAATTCGGGCACAAATATGTATATTATCCATCCATTTAAACCCCTATTCATATTACATTATGAAGAATAAAGTTTTATATAACTAAATAAGCACAGAGTTGGAAAAAAATGGGATAGCGTATAAAGTGCGCCAACCAGAGTGTAACTCTGAGTGCTCGAAAGAGTTAACTGCTATCGGAACGGAAAATGATCGGATTTGTGATTCACTGGAAAGGAGATTCTCAATAGTGAACTGTGTTGATGTTGGCTCCCGAGCTTCATGGGTTAACTTAATTGATCGGAATACTTTTTTAAGTAGTTTTCGCTACAGGCGCCATCTATTGACAGTATATAGAACTGAAAACAGAAACTTTTGCAGAAATTATAACAAAGACAAATGACAATTTTTTTATTTAAGTTTTTTTCAAAACACTTTACTTGCATTTAATGTACTAATTGCATTAATTAACTTTGAAAATTCAAACTGTGATTGAAATCACACTTATTTAAAACAGATCTTTAAAAATAACAATAGCAAAAATGTATTTGTTATTAAAAATATCGTGTATTATACATCCCCACTCACCTTGTGCATGGAGGGCTGCATGTTGTTGGGGTCGAAGTGGTTGCGGAGCTTCCAGGTCCAGGGCCCCTGCGCCTTCACGTGCACCGACAGGTAGTTCTCGTGGGGCGCCGAGGTGAGGGTGAAGGAGTGGAACTCGTTCTGCTGCAGCGCCGTCAGCCCCAGCCGCACCCACTGGCCGGACAGGTACTTGAAGTTGGGGGGCCGGCTGAACTTCACTTTGGTCACATCTGCGACACAGTACGAAGCACGCATTTCAGTATCATCTTTCGGACATTTTCATAGTACGTAACAATGAAACAAACACTTGAGAGAGACAAGGAATGCGTTTGCAGCCCGGACAGTACGTAAGAAAATTGAAGTAATTCATGTAGGTCAAAAATAAATTTAAAACAGTTTAAATTTAAGGCGACAAGGCACCTACAAAATCAGTTTTTTTTAAATTTTCAACTAATCAATTTGAAATTTTGCAGGGGGATATGGGATCTCAAAGGTGCTGGAATTTTCTCGATATCTCTATTAGGAGAGGAGATACGCTAGAATGTACTAGATCATTCCATGTGACGTCACGGACTGCTGGGGGAGACTATATAAGGAGAGCGCTTGGATCACGGAGTGAGTAATGCTGATCGACTTTGAACGTATTGATCGAATAGTAGCACTATATAAGACAACAAACAAAATTTCATTCTGAGTTATGGGTATAAATGTAATTTTAATAAAATTAATGGCCTTTATGGTAAATGTTCCAGGCGCTTCAATTTTTGTTCAAATTTTATGACATTTTATATAAATATAAAGATATATATTGTTACAAATATGGAAAGTCGTTTCCTAGCAATGTGAGTCTTATGGCTGGAAAGAAAGTTTTACAGGGGTAAGTATGAGATGACTGGAAGCAGCCAGGCCTGGGCCCCTGACCTTAGCGACACTCTTGGCGACGAAATATGGGATCTCAAAGGTGCTGGAATTTTCTCGATATTAGGAGAGGAGATACGCTTGAATGTACTAGATCATTCCATGTGACGTCACGACCTGCTGGGGGAGACTATATAAGGAGAGCGCTTGGATCACGGAGTGAATGATGCTGATCGTCTTTGGAGATCTATCCGCCGTGCGAGCTAGTAAGCTGTTAGACGCCGAGCGGTATTGAGAGTGTTGATCGACTGGAACGACTTTGGATTTCGTCTGCAGTGCGAGCTGGTGAGCTGAGCGCTATTAAAGTGCTGTTACTGTCGTTAATGGGGATTTGCTGACTGTTTGCGTTGCAGAATATGAAAGTACTGAACCGTTATTACTTGTGAATTGTTGTCTGTTTGCATTGGTAATCTGTGCAAGATCTATTGTTTCCTGTTACCTGTGCTACGTGTTTTCCTGCATATTTGTGAATAAACCTTCATTCTCCATTATCCTGCGTGTTGAACTGGTTGTACCAAACACCCATAGAACGATTTTATTTGTAACAATATGGAGAAGAATTTTTGGCATTCATAAAGAGGTTATTTTGTTATTAAAATGCAAATATTTTCTTCTATATCAAATATTGGGCATATTTTTTTCCAAAATCAATAGTGTTGAGTTATTATGTGTATTCATTTTGAAACTCCTTTCTGAAACATAAAAATTAAACCTAATTTTTGTCTGAAAAGGGTTAGAGTAACTAATTTTATAAATTAGAATGATTTCAAGTAATTCTGGAGTGCCTTTTCGAGTAATTTTGGTAAAAAATAACAACAGTTTAATTTAAAAACAGTTTAAATTTAATAAACACACATTTATTAGTGCATAAAAAATTAGAATTGTCTTTTTTAAAAGTAGTTTTCTAGAATTTATATTTCATTATTATAAATGTTATGGAATCTTGAAATCAATTTTTCTCAAATTCACAGCCGGGTGACGCCACGGGCATCGAATCAAAATTTGATTTAATTAATCGATTAATTCATATGTAAGCTCTGAAAATAATTAAATAGTATATTGTCATCGATAATACACAGGAAAAGCTCTGGCGGATTAAGAAGTGAGGGAAAAAATCGATTATAAAATTCCATCTTTACAAATGCGAAACAAGTTTTTAAAAAAGGGTACTTTCCCTTCAAAGGAGCCCCAATAGTGGCCAAACTGAAATGTTGGCGTTATTTCGTTTTAGCACCAACATTCATAACCAGAATTTGATGATCTGCGCCAAGTTTTAGCGATGGGTCTCCAAATCTAGGGTCCTTATTGATGACAGTTGGCGCCGAAACGAAATAACGTCGACATTTCCGCCTGGTGACGATTGATTCCACTAAAGTGCAAGGATTTGGCGATCTGCACAAAATTCTGCGACAGATCGCCAAATCTCAGCAATAAGAAGCGAGATCCTTACCAGAGGGCAGCAATTCCGTGTCCAGAATGTCCAGTTCGACGAATTTAGTCTGGAGGCTGACCACCTTGTCCAGTGTGAAGATGATAGCCGGACCCACGAAGAAGATCCAGAATCGGGGAGTCTGCAAAAAAGAAAAGAGTTTCACTCTGTCTTCTTTGATGAGAAGAAATTCAAAATTAACTAAATGCTATCCTTTGAAAACGGAAATACCACTTCTTAAAATCTTTCCCCTCTGTTTTGTTTATGCAGGGCTATAGAAGAGCTTCAAGGGTTGCTGCACCGCAACGAACGTTTTCTGTATTCCAATACATGCGCGCAAGTAATGTTTTGAAGCATAAACAGAAGAAATTGACAAGAAAGCAAAGGTAAACTGTTTCCTTAGAGCATCGTTGACCAGCGGTCGCAGCGGTTTAAGAGCCACATATATAAAAAAATTGATTTCAGAACTATATTGAAAAGGCCGTATAAAATGATGTTTTCGAAATTTGCATTCCTTACATTAAATATATTGAGCCATACATTTTTTTGTCTTATGTGGACATTACCGTCTCTTGCCCTGTCCACTTCAATGACCCTTCAAGCCCATCCACGGACAAAACCGCACACGAAGAAGTTCTAGTAGGTATTTCAGAAGATTTCAAGAAATTCGATGAAGTATTTTTTTAGGTGTTAATGTTGTGTTATTTCAAAAATAGCGTAATTTTGAACTAAAGTGGTTAAAAGATTACAAAGATTGTATTACGAGCTTATAATTTCTAAGGTAAACTATTGTACATTAAATCGAAAATTAATTTATATACAAGGTGCGTTCGAAAAGTTCGGTGAATGGTCTCATAAAATAAAGGAAACAATGTATACAAACAAAACACCTTTACTGGCATTCAAAGTAATCACCATTAGCTACAATACACTTTTGACATCGGTTGTACAGATGCTGGAAACCGTCAGTAAACTCGTCTTTCGGTATCGCTCGAAGCACCGTTGCTGGATCTGAGTAATGTCGGAAAAGCTTAGACCTTTTTCTTACGCTTTTGCAAATGTTCGTGAATAATGTTGCTCACACTGTTTAGGCTTATCTTCAATTCTTCTGCTATCATTCTCAAAGACAGCCGTCGATCATCCGCAAGCATCCGTCGCACTCGTTCGATGTTGTCTGGAGTTGTGCTTGTTGGTGGTCGACCGGAACGCGGCTCATCTTTGACCTTTGTCTCTAAAGCGTTTAAACCACTCAAAAACACACTTTTTACTCACTGCGTCCACTTTCACTAACATTTCGTGTGTCGCCGTTCTGCCTAATTTGAAGCAACACTTGATGTTCACGCGTTGCTCCATTTCGCAGTGACGCACCTTCTCACACTGACTCGTTAAATTGGTCGTAGCGCGCACTTCCGCTTAACTGTCGTGATTTGGACGCTAGGGGGCACTAGTTGCCATCTCTCTCAATGCGTCTGCGTGAGGCCAGCATCCGAACCAGCGCGGTTATTCTACTATGGGACCATTCACCGAACTTTTCGAACGCACCTTGTATTAACTCTTTTGAGAGGTGTGTGTGTGTGCCGAATATGCTTTGGTCTAGGGCGTAGAAATATGCAAATCCTACTCTGTAAGTCATTTCGCCTGCTTTGTTGAGAGAGACACAACTTCAAATTCTAACTGACAGCAGTAGTCCGTCAAAAGGATTTTGTGGACTGAACAAGGACGATATTGTGTTAGTATATGAGAGGGTGGAGAGAAGAACACTCCTTTTGGTTTTTTCTTGACTCTAAGTCCTCAAAATATTAAAAAATAAAAAGATAAAAAATGTTCCCCAAATCGTACGACGCACCTCCCGAGGCCAGCCCTAGACCCGCCCGGGCATGTGATGGCTCTTCAGACCCCGGCTCGGCTCGCGGCGCCCTGATCGCAGACTCTTTCAGAGTGCTTTGTGTGTTGACTTTTGTTTCTATTTTCTCTCTTTCTATCTGTGATTCTTTGTTACATCGAGAGGGTGTTGAATAACCGTAAACATCTTTTATTTATTTATTTAAAGAAAAGCACACTACAAAGAAAACTCCATTTACAGAGTGCTGATAAACACACAAAGAACAAAAGTCACAATGAGTAAATAAAAAAAAATATGCCTTAGAAAGCAAAAAGTAGACCACAGAGGATACATAAAATCATAAAACTTATGCAAACGTATATATAATTAAAAACGAAAACACATAATCACAAAATTTTAAGACACGCTATGACACCAAAAGCCGCATTATTATTATTTTTTTAATTTAAAGTTCATTTCCAAAAAGCAAGGGTCAAAAAGTCAAAACACGCAAACACCGAGTCTAATGTAAAACACACCAGGAGTTTAAAAGTTTAAAAACGTAAATACACACTTGAGATTTAAAAAAATGCAACGCTTAAGATAAAAATAAATGAAACACGGCGCCAAAAACTGGTCGAATACATAAGAAGACGGAAAATCAAAACGCATAAAAATCTAAAATGTTGTGGAAAGGCAAAATAAAACGTATCGTGTATTTACAAGAAGCAAACATTTCGACTTAAAAGCACCTAGAGACATATTAAAAATGTCAAGTTCATCAGAGAACGTCTTAGAAATTTTATAAAACCTATATAACGAGAACCTGTTATTATGGGGTTGGTTCCCTCCCGTTGGATTAACAATGACAGTTATGATGATGATAATTGTAGGTGAGGCACTCACCCCTGTGATCTTGGCCAGGCCGTGCACCAGACAGAGGAAGTAGAGCAGGACGTAGAGGCTGTGCGTCGACCAGAAGTACTTGTAGGCCTTCTGTCGGATCCGGGGGTGGGCGAAGATGAACATGACGCACACGATGGCGTACAGCAGGATGCCCGAGACGCCTTCGAGAGAACAGAGCGTCAGGACATTACATTACGCTACGACACACCCCTGACTCCAGAGATAAAAATCTCCGGTTTGCAGTTTGGATGGGCGTGCAAAACATAGAATAATAATAATACATAGAAGAAGAATAAAATAGAAAACAAAAATATATAAAACAAATTAAATGCATAAAATAATAAATCCAAGCGAATATGAAAGGAGATATTCTAAATACCAAACACTATAGAACAATGATACAGCATTTTAAAAGGAAAGAACAAAGGAGAAAAAACATTACAAAAAAATCGCTGGGGGTGTCTTGTTACCGGGGGCAAAGCGACCCCAATGTCCGAGTCACTGTCTGAAAAGTGACTGTCGATTCCGGGCTCCAATTTAAACAAGATCTCACCAACGATAAGGAAGTTGACTGGTTGGATGATTTTGGTTCTTAAGTATTTGTTGGAGAGGCAGCTTTTCCAACAATGTTCGGTGAGGTGATCACTTGGTTTCGTCATGTATGGAAAGAGACGGTCAATGGGCAGCTAGTAGCAACGTGCAGAGAGTCGCGCACTTCCCCACAGACACAACGATTTATAGGATAGAGATAGAAACTTTTGAGGAAGCAGGGAAAGGGACCATGGCCAGTGGCGAATTGAATAACCTCCCTGGTACAGGGTGATGGGATGTTGGAGACTTTTGGTATGGTATTATTGATAAGTCTTCCTGTTTCGTCTTCATCCCAGTCTGTTTGCCATTTCTAAAGTGAAGCGTATTTGAGTAGTAAAGCGTCAGGACAGCAATTCAGCAGAGCAAAAGGTTTTGTGGCCGTCGTGTACAGTGTCTCTTGCAAACAAGGTTTCGTGTTCGTTGTGCACAGTGTCTCTTGCGCATACCCTTTAAATACAGCATTAGATTTAATGCTAATACTCTCAACAGTTAGATTGAATGCTTTATCGAATTTTTTCTCTTGGTCAATAGTATCTGTGAGGTCAACCAACTGGGCGTTTGACCATTGCTTATGCGAAGACTTAACTTTCAGTGAGATAACTGAATTTGCTGAAATTATAGCAAGGGGAATAAACTTACATGTGTGATAAGTTATTTCTATTTAGACAATGGTGTAGTCGCAGAACGGGCGCTCTAACCTGTGTGACAAAAATCTCTCTGTTTTAAGGACGTATTCACAATTTTTGGTTATTTATTTCTCGTAAAGAAAAGCAGTGCCGGCTCCACTACACCCCTGGGCCCCATTCCATATTTGTGCCCGGTGCCTCAAAATCCAAACGATTGCGTTGCTGACGGTAATCAATAGTTGCCATTTATTACTTCACTAGCAGTTAATCCATTTAAATAACAATGTTTCCACGTGAAAATACCATTCATTTCACAGGGTTAAAAGCAAGTTTTTTCAAACTGAAACACCCTAATTCATATTCTCTAGAAAAGGGAGAATGCTCTTATATAGCATTCCATCTCTCCATGGCGACATTAGTCCTGTAAAGGCTTTGATGACAATGCTACGTTCGAACTGTAATAAATATGTTCTTGATTGTTTGTCAGCTGCGCACAGTTTTGCATGGTGTCATTTCAATCACTTTCTCAGGACAGAAAGTATTCTTTTTTTTCCAGAGAACTGTTAGTGAACCAAATTTCCCTGCTAAGAAAAGGTCATTAATTTTCAAAAAACTTATAAAGTATGCACAGTAACTCATTCCGAGGTTACTGGATGACCCACGCGGACAGTGACAGCGACTCGAGAAGGGGGGGGGACAGCAGCAAAAAAGGTGATACAAATTATTTATTAACATTAAACAGAAAATAAAAAAGCGAATAAAGAGGCATATTGGAAGATCACTTTTCCACATCATCACTAAATCTATTTAGGCATTTATCTGTACGCAGGACTTACTTGCTTAACTCGGCTTGGCAGAAATCACGTCCTGTGCCATTGAGCGAGTTCTCGACAACTGTTTTCATATCACTCTCTGAAGAGAAACTTGATCCAGATAAGTGTTTGGAACCCAGATTGGGTGCCGAATCTGGGCTCAAGTCTTCCCACTTGAACTTTCGCAGGCATTCTTGAGTTTTGCGAGCAGTATGGGTACTGTCATGCAGGAGGATGACATCATCACTCGACATGCCAGGACGTTTGCTTCGGATGGCTTCACGACGGCCCAATGATTGTTTCCTTTCTCCGAAATAAAAGGAACACTTATCTGGAACAAGGTTCTCTTCCGAGACTGATGTGAAAACAGCTGTCGAGAACTGGCTCAATGGGCAGGACGCGATTTCTGCCAAGCCTGGTTAAACAAGTTGGTCCTGTGTTTAGATAAATGCCTAAATAGATTTAGTAATGATGTGCAAAAGTGATCGGCCATTATGCCTCTTTATTCGCTTTTGTATTTTCCGTTTAATGTTAATAAATAATTTTTTATTAACCTTGTAAACGTTTTTGGGGTCCGTCCTCGTATTACCTGCCTAAAACTAGGAATTATAAAAAAAAAAATCCCTTTTCGGCAAGCTTGAGGGCAAAGGTAGATTCCTTTACGTTAATGTTACAAAAGTCATGAAATATTACATATTGATCAATATAGACATAGCCAATGACTTTATTGTTTCTACATATTGCAGTATTTACGCTGTGATTCTGTTTTCATGTCATTTAATTTTTTGCTATATCAAGGTTTTATCATTCCATTTTTCATTCCAAAAAGTTATGATAGATTTATCGGTCAGTACATTGGTCAATTTTTTTTATATCTCAACACATAATCATTCAACAGGTAGGAGTCATAAAGAAATAAACATCTCAGCAGTGCAAATATCTCCTAGATAACATTAAGCCAGCCTGTCTGAAACAGTAACAAGAAATTGACTCTTGGCACGAATGAAGAAGGACTCTATATTTAAAAATTAATTTATTTAATCTAGGTTACAATATAATTGTGCGAACATTACTTTGTCATATGGTAAAACCACATGACATGATACACTTAAACACTACTAAAATGGGCTCATTTAGAGAACTCCCTGGTTACAGAGATAATAGTCACTAAATTCTTAACACATAAGAGAATAAAAATTATTAAACATTGTGAGTGGCAAATTTAATACGTGTTTTTAAAGACAGGAAAAAAATGCAGCTAATTTGAACAGTAAATTTAAATCTCCATCGGCGGTTAAAACCAAATACTCAGGCAGAAAATCCTAAACAATTTTAAAGTTAAGGAGATATTTTTCAATAGTGAAAAGGATAAAAGGGAATTTTTATGATTGGCTACTACTCTTATTTTTGGCTTCTTTATATTGATTTTATTAAACAAATCATGGTCCCGCCATGTTTAGTTAAATATCAAATTAAAGTATTCTGTCAAAAAAACCTATTATCAAATTAACTATTAAAATTATTTGATTAATTAAAATTAACTATCTACTTAATTAAAGTTAAAAAATTAATTGTTACATAACTTCATTAAAACCTTTTTTATGGCTCATACTATATTCCAGCAATCTTTATCTTATAATTATCTAATAATTATATTAATTTATATAAAAGTCACTGTGGCTATGTATGTATGTTCCACATCTCCTCCTAAACCATGGACTGATTTCAATCAAACTTTTCAAACTTTTTATTTAAGAAAAGAGAAAGGTCACCTTCAACTTTTCAAAGCCTAAAAGATGCTTAAAATTTCACTTAATTAAAAATTAAGCAAGGCGTTTTTCCGCGATGTCTTTCATTTCCATAAATTTGTTTCTCACATTTTAATATTTTTTTCAAAATTAATTTTAAACTGAATTCGTAACAATATTCTTGTTGATCAAAAATAATACGAAGAAATGTTTCCATAAGGAAGAATGCTAAAAGAAAATTTTAAAAGTAGACGATTTAACAATTTATATCGGGACCAGCTATTGATTTATTTTCACGCTTTAAATTAATGAATAATTAAACAGTTAATTTAATTGTTTCAAAATATTCATTAAAGCCTTTCAATGACTTTAGTAATTGTTAACAAAATTTGAAGTACCTATATAACAAATAATAACGTATGAAGAAAACGGATGTTTTTAAAAATCGTCTGGTTCAATTGATATTCTCATTTTAATTAAAAGCGTTTTAGATCAGAAAATTCATTTGTGTATTATAATATTTATACAATAGAAATTTTTACATTAAAAATATTAAACATGAAAACATTTTAATCCGGAGCAAAGCCAGGTATATCAATTAACAGTTATAATTAACAAAATTTAACAAAGATATTAACTCTAAATTAATTAGTCATAAATTAATTATATATTATACCGTATAAAAAGTGAATGCGGTTGATGGGAACTCATAACTTCTAAGTAATTCTTGCTGTCAAAAAACTTTCAATATAAAAGTAGTTTGTTATGATATGGTGATAATTACCCTAATTGAAATTTTCTTTCTATCTTCAATCTTAACGAAACTATGGGGAA
>BGPR01034125.1:0-16632 GCA_013235015.1 Araneus ventricosus
GTTGAAAAATGTCGAATTCCGTATGGCTCGTAGAATATCCGAAATAGAATGAATCCGAATAGAATGCAGAATTGTATCCGAAAGCGCAAGAGTAGGTCCGGTTACTGCGAGGGTGGACGCAACAATGCACGAGGAAAAGTGGAAACACAAGAACACCTGTTGATTCTCTCCAGTCCCGAGTGAACGGAGACCTCTAGCGGCATGACGTCACACCGGAGGCATTCGACTTCGAATTCCAGCGCGCGTTTCTCCGCGCCGAAGAGCGAAGTGCGTGATTGTGGAAGTTAATTGTAATTAGGACGGAGCTCTTACTGGGAGTTTGAGCGGGGTGCGGTTGCGTAACTGGGCAGTGTCCCCGCTAAATGTTGAGAATGGGTAGGGTTGCCAAAAATAGCAAGTATTGATACGGGACGTTGAAGAGCTAAATAAATAAAACATGAAGAAAGTGGGTAATAATGGTTTATTTTACTCAAAATATCAATAAAGTGTAAGCGATCTAATAAAATCAACACGTAGAATAATAATAATAATAATAAAAAAAATGCAAGACTAATCCATTTCAGCCCAGTTATATTTTAAAGTAGATCTTACTTTCTGAATTTATCATTTTCTTCTTTCACATAATTTTAAAATTGGGCGCAAGTCATTTTAAAGTTATAATGACAAATCAAAATTGCTTCAATTGTGCCACTGACAACCTGCTTCTTTCGTCCGACCATTGAGTTAACATTACAGAAAATATTCTCACCACGCTTGCATTGTGAACCATTCCAGCCCGCAATGCAAGTGTGGAGATAATATTTTACCAATGATATTCGCATAGCTTTATCAGACATGACTTCTGATCGACATACTTTGTATCTGCAACAAACACGAGAGCTATTTTGGAAAGGCACCAAGCAGTTTAGAACAGTGGTCAGATGACCATCAATGGTTTCAGAATGTAGCCAAACCAACTTTCAAGGAAAAAGATTAAATTAGTAATCAAACATATTCATGAATATGAATTCCTGTTCAAACCAGATTCATATTGGCAACAACTAATGGTTCAAGTGGGAACAACTAATTGTTAAAGTGTGATTCATAGTGGTAATAGCTGTATGTTCTAATGTCAACAACCAAATATTCAAGTGTGATTCATAATGGCAACAACTAATGGCTCAAGTGGCAACAACTAATTGTTAAAGTGTGATTCATAGTGGTAATAGCTGTATGTTCTAATGTCAACAACTAATTGTTCTAGTGGGATTTGAATATGTTTCAGACTGAATAGTGAAAAAATAACTTTTATTCAATGAATACTTGTTTTTTTTAAATAAGACTGATATTGGGAAACATCTTGAACAGATAGAACTGCTTGTCCTGCTTTTATGTATAGGTTGTTGTTTTGAATGTGTTTAAGTTTATTTTATTATACATTTATTACTAATATTTTTCATTTTCAATTCTGTAAATTCCTGGAAATTGTTTTATAAATTTTGTTTCTCATTAAAGTGGTTCTGGCTTTTGGTTGTGGTGTTCGTGCTTCATCCGCCTTGTGTCCATTTGTTGTCACCTATGGGGTGACTCCAGTAGTCATAGGTATCGGGAGTTCAGGGTGGCGTTAGGTCAAATGACGAGGAGTCGGCACATCCTCTCCAAAACTTCCGCACCACACTAGCAGAAGTACATTTGACCCTTTACATGAGATTCGACTTGCACCGGGCCCGCATACACAGCGGATCTTGGGTGGAATAGTGTCTCGAACCCGGAACCCCCCAGCCTTGTAGCCGATACAGTACCAGCAGGTTACCATGACCCCCTTTTCGGCTATGTTATTGAAATTAGTGGAGTCATATCACATGACTTCTAAAAGTGAGAGAGGAAATAGAAGGCTCTCTCTTTTACAAATTCTAAAGGGGACACATTACATTCTCAACATTTCTTTTAATTTGAAAGTATTATTGAAAAAGTTTTGACAGTATTGACGATTAATAATCATATAAAGTCATCGTGAAGAGAAAAATACATTTTGATCTGCTTGTTTAGTTGAAATTTAAATTTTTTTTAAGAGCAATTCAATTTTTTGAAATCTCTACTACTTTTTCAAATATGAATATTTTTGTTTCAAATTTTATTTGTAGATTCTCTAAAATATATTAAATAAAACTGTGCATGCATTTTAAGATGTATCTAATATTCGCTCAAATATATATTTTTTACTGAATTATATGGCGAAGAATGAGGAAATTTAGCAGTACCTCGTTTTATATCTTGCGTATAAAAAAAACTAAGCAACTGAATGGTTACTGTACGCACAGTTTTATCATACACCTAACTATAAACGTGTACAAAAAATTTAAAAGCTCTATCTTAAAAAGGAAAAAAGCCTTAGCACTTTGAAAACATGAAAGTGCAGAAATGTCCGACATGCAGAAAAAGCCATTTAAAGTTAAAATTTGCACGTTTTTCATAAGTCATCGTAAATAAAAATCTAAATCACTTCTGCAATATTAAAGGTATAGATTTGAAACTTTGCTAAAATAAGTAGAATGATAAGAGCAACGAAATAATCCAATAAAATGAAAATTATTATTTTGGCCATTTTCTGGGTAATGTGTCCCCTTAACATCATGAAGCTCTACTCAGGTTACGTAATATGTTTTTATTGTTTCAGAGTTGTACCACCGTTTAACATTATACTCCAATATTGCAATTTCAGAGCAAAGTGTTTTATTGATTATGCAATCGTTTTATCCTCGAGAATGCATAGGTTTTCTCCCAATATTTTCCACAAATCTGGTAGCTTCCCAATTTGTAATGAGCGATGATAATTGCTTTCTAAACACAAATTAACTTTTTAAAATCGTCAAATGTGACAGATTTAGAAAATACAGGATTGACCTATGGACGCCGTTATTCTTGATTTGTTACATGCTTTGTTTAAAACACTGAGGGAAAAGCGAGCACTTATTTCGCTAATAAATTAAGAATTCGCACTAATTGAAAAGGATTTAAATTAAGAAGTTCAGGGTCATTCTAATTTCTTTATTTATCCCCTACGCCGACCCACTCACCCATAGGGTATTGTTACAAACATGGAAAGTCGCTTCCCAGCAATGTGAGTCTTATGGTTGGGAAGAGAGTTTTACAGGGATAAGTATGAGATGACCGACAGCAGCCATGTCTGGACACCTGACCTTGGCAACAAACTTGGCGACTTGGCGACAAATTTGGCGACGTTGGCGACGAAATATGGTATCTCAAAGGTGTTGGAATCTTCTCGATATCTCTATTAGCAGAGGAGATACGCTTGAATGTACTAGAAGATTCCATGTGACGTCACGGCCTGCCGCGGGAAACTATATAAGGAGAGCGCTTGGATAACGGGGTGTGTGTTCATCGACTGGGATCGCCTTGAAGCGCGAACGTCTTTGGAGTTCTATCCGCTGTGAGAGCTAGTAGTTAGACGCCGAGCTGTAGTAGCGTTGATCCATTGGGAACGACTTTAGAGTTTCGTCCGCAGTGCGAGCTAGGAAGCTGGTGAGCTGAACTCTATTGAAAGTGCAGTTATTGTCATTACCAGTTATTTGTTGACTGTTTGTGTTGTTAGATAACAAAGTGCTGAACTGTTATTACCTGTGAATTGTTGTCTGTTTACATTGGTAATCTGTGCAAGAACTATTGTTTCCTGTACCTGTGCTACGTGTTTTCCTGCATATTTGTGAATAAACCTTCATTCTCCATTATCCTGCGTGTTGGACTGTTTACACCATACACCCACAGGAAGACTTTTGCAACAGTATGGAGCGTTTTAACGGTCGACGGGGAAGAGTACGAAGAAAGAGTGATGCATTGCACAAACATTCAAAAATTCAAAACAAATACACAATGAAAATGAAATTCTCAACAATAATTATAAACGCAACACATTAAATAGACATCTATATAACATTATTCTTTAGGTGAGGTGTAAGCAAGCAAATGAAATAAGCAATAGTTGTTCCAACTTCTATATTGATCTGACTTAAAGGCGGTGATGCATTTATAACAAAAAGAGAACGCAATCATAATTAAATTTAAATCCATGACCAAACGTGAAGAGTTTACGCGCGCAATGGCGCGTCTTAAAAGGAATGAGTTACATCCTAAAAGAGAAAGATGGCGGCAGTCATGCCTTTTTATACTGCTGAGAAAACGGGAAAAGTCCCGAAGATCTCGTGACTTTGTAAGTTAAAGTAGAAGTCCGTTTAACTAAGATTGAAGTAGAAGTAATCCTTTATAATTAAAAATTAGGTGGCCTTAAAATGGATTTTATTTAAAGAAGATAAAAAATTAAATTCATTGCATATATTCATACAATGTGAAATATAATGACATCAAATACGGACCAATTAGTGGGGGGATGTCAACCCCCCCCCCCCTAAAAAAAACCTCAAATTATAACTAAGCTAACACACAAAAGTTAATTTTAAAAAGAAGGCCAATATATACGTCTAAAAAGATTTTTTTCCGAAAGGAAGTACAACCTAAAAAAGTCTTAATTGCCATAGTTAAAAAAAAGCACACAGCCTAAATTTTTTAATCTGCAGTTAAAGAATTGCATATCTGTCTTGAAATTTCAAGTATATGAAAAAGTGTTTTCAGAAGAGAAGCATTTTTGTCAAATATTTAAAGCAAATGGGTTCATGCTCTTCGGCAGGACTGGAAATTTCTAACACGCTTATAGTGAGAAACAAAATGATCGGTTTTAAAGAAAATTTGGACTACTTGAAAATCGATTGATATGAAGCTTTTCGGCAAAAATGGAGTTGTTGTGCCTCTAGAACTCCTTCAATGAAAATAATAATACTTATCTTATACGACGCGTGCACACTTGCATGCTGATGAGTTTTTACTTTCTCCTTCGCAAAGCGGCCGTGGTGGCCTTGTGGTAAAGCAACGGCTTCGGGATCGAAGGTTCCAGGTTCGAAACCCGCCTGCTCCGAAGATTCGCCGTGTGTGTGGGCCTGTCGCGCACTGAATCCTACGAAGAGGGGAAAGGGACCCGGTCTACCCAAAAGTGTGTAAGGTTCCATAGTGGGGCGATGAGGGAATAATTAAAATTAAAAGAAAGGGGAAAAAGAGACTCTAGTCAGCACGAAAGGGGGACCCCCAGTCTCCAAGGACAATGAGACCTGTATGGATTTTTGAAACATAAAAATATTAGCCCATATTATGCAATATTTTACACTACAAGACACTAACTTTTGCACATACTACACCCCAAAACAAGGGGGGGGGGGATTTTAAATGCATTTCAGAATAATCCTGAGCAATTACATTATTACAAAATACCAATGTGCACACAACAAAAATATAGCAAGATCACAATACTGTGTGGCTGGTGAAAATATAATACACAATTCCCGGGTGGTACCTATGCAAACATTTTTTTTTTTTCATTTTAAAAGCATTTTAAAATTCACGTACAAAAACTGAAAACGAACAAATTCAACACCTACTAACAAACACTTCAAACTGGTAGTTTCTTTATAACCCCCTCTCCCAAGAACACACATCGCACTCCAAAACAAAATGTCGCTGAAAAAACAAACACGTAAGAAGTAAAAAAATTCCATTTTCTTTAAAATAATTTAAACACCACACTTGGAAAATCGCCCATAACCAGCACAGGATAAGGAAAATAAACGAAGAAAAAATATTCAGCAATGAGGACCCGGGGCTTCTGATGCAGGAGAGGGGGGTGCCAGCCCAGGTGTCGTCCTCGTCATCTGATCACGGTTCTAAAGTCATCTGATCATGGTAAAACTAAAGGAAACTGAACTTCCACTATAATACAAGAGGAAGTATCGTAATTGGCAAAAAATTCGTTTTTTTTTCATTTCAAAAACTTGGATGGATCTCTAAGTTGAAAACCTCCCTCAGTCCGAAAACCAGATTTTTGGAATTACGTCTCTCAGTCGCTCTGCCAATGCGATAACTCACAAACGGATCGCGCTAGACGGATGAAAAGTTGTATATTGTTTTCACACCAAATTTGTAGATGACGGATTTTTGGAAACACGCGAATAAGCCGTGGCCAAAAATCCATACAGAAGATCATAACAACTGACTGAGAGAAAAAAAGATGGTACCCTGAACAGACAATTGTCGAGGGACTTTGCAAACTCCTTTTACGAAAGTATTAAGCCGGTTATTCACGAACGCTCTACTCCACGCCATTCTATTTTTCAGCCCATTCATTTAGGCAGGTCATTCACGGCCTCCCCACGCAACGCAAATCCATCCGCTACGGGTCATTCCGATCCCCTACTGCACCAACTTTCCCTTCCCCCGTCTTCAAAACGAGAAACTCCAGCAGCTCCGATTTCCTCTAGAGAGAGAGAGCTTCACCCATGTATCTACGACGGTCGCATTTCAGCATTTCTGACCCGGCAATCCGAATGAAGCGGTTTGGTAACCAGGCAAATAGGATGTCGGAACATCCACTCCGCACTGTTCCATTCCTAATCGACTTTTCGCATTGACGACAGGTTTTGGCTGTAGCGGAGCGCTTGTGAATGTCCAGCCTAGAACAAACTATACCGTTCCCTGCAAGATACTCGGGACGACACCGGGTATCTGGATTGGCATACTCCGAAACAGCAATTGTAATCCGATCCAATTGTTGAGGGAGCATACCATTTTCCGCGATTGGATTGGAGAATTTTTGTTGGAGAACAGTGACACCCGGCCATTGATAGACTACTGACATACCTAGTAGCCATCTAAAGGTCAGTGTGAAAAAGATAGTGGCAACTGTTGAACATCTCATCAAAGAATGTGAAGTCTGGCTACGTAGGAGGTCTCAAAAATGTCTACTTTACATTTTTAAAAAATTTCGACCGAAATATCGGCGGAAAAGAATGAAATTTAAAGATACGTTCAAAATTCCATCGGGATGTGATCGGGGGCTCAAAACTAAAAGTTATATTCAGCTACGAACTGAGACTTCTCTGAACAAGAATACGCAAGTGGAAAACTAATTTGGAAAACCAATCATTTAAGGTACTTCTTACGCTCGGTCAAATAATATTTTAAAAATAGTAAATTGATAAAAGGTTGCCAACTCGACCGTTCGGCATTTCGTCTGATTGTCTGTAAACTTGCTTGTTACGCAGTCACGACCCAACAAGATGTTCGATTTCGTTCGGTTCTGGCAGGAATGTTCCTTGATGTCATTAAAAACGACGCACGTCTAAGTATTTTTAATTTTTGATACCGCTTCAAGATGGTGGCAGTTTTAATGCTTTCCTTACATGTAACGCTTAGCTTCATTTTCAACAATTCTGGCTAAACGCTTCATGCTGTAAAATTTGAAGACTCTTGAGCGTAAAATCGTCTGCATCTTTGTTCCAGTACATTTTTGACGACCTAAACGGAGGGGCAAAGGCAAGATAGAATGTTCTAGAACAGTGTTTGCTGACCTATCTAGAGCGGGGATGGGAGAGAGGACGCCCCCTCTAACCCCCATTGCCCCCTTTAAAGACTGCAATAAAGAGCAGGCACGTTTTAATCCTCCCCGAGTCCGAAAAACGAAATTTGGGAATTATGTCTGTCTGTCTGTGAACACGAAAACTCGAAAACTATTATAGAAACAGGAATGAAATTTGGCATGTGATCTTGACACATAATTTGTAGCTTTCTATCAAATTTTGGACAAAATCCGTCTACGGGAAGTCTGTCTGACCACGTTCATGTGATCATTATAACTCAAAAACTTGAATAGCTAGATGTATAAAATTGGGTACACAGTTTTATCATCGGGAATGTAGAACCTATAAGTTTTTGGGCCAAATCCATCGAAGGGTTAACTGTTTGTCGGTCTGTGTAATCGCATGCTTGTGAACACAATAACTTCTTAACACAATAACTTCTTAAAACAATAACTTCTATGAATGAAACTTGGTATGTGGCCTTCTAACCTTAATTGTAGGTTTGTGTCCAATTTTTGTTTCAATCGGTTAAAAAAGGCCTTCAAATTGCTTATTCAGTTTTCTCACTATGACGCGAGACTGTTTTGTGTTAAGGCGATGCTCGTGACCTTGGCGCGCGCTGAAGGAAACTCGTGGATACTCATTGCATCATGGGTTTCAGTAGGTTCGAATTTTTCATTCACGCGGGGGGCCCGCCGGGGAAATGATACATTTTTTGGAAGTATACGAGAAAGTTTCGGGGAGAATTCTCCCTATGGAATTTTTAGACGCGAAGTCAACTGCTCACAGACCTACTAATGATAGCTATTTTGATTAACCCGTCAATGCCCGGCACAGTATAGGACAGTTACATTACACTTCCGTGGCTGTCTATGAAGTCAATTCAGGTATCAGGTATCAATCAGGTATTCCCAAACTCCTAAATAATTTTCGACAGTCGAAGACCACCAGTTAGCCAGATTGGTAGTTAAAGTGTCGTCATTTTGAATTTTGCTTGTTTTTTTCTTTGATTCATTTTGGAGGCAATGCAAGGAATTAGAAAAAGATTATAATATATTTTTTTTATATTTTACTGAATTTTTAAAATCTTTTAATAGTTATGTAAAAAAGTTTTTAAAAATGATTTTCCACCGATTTTTTTTGAAAATATTTTTTATAAGAAAAATAGAACCAAAATTTTTTTTTTCCTTCGAATTTAATATTACTTCACACTTAATTTATTCTTGGCGTTTTAAACATAATTTTATTGAAATTGTGATTGTGTGTATTCATTTTAAATTATTTATGCGTTTGCAAAATTTTTTATGGTCTTGCGTTTTGAACTTTTATATTCTCTGTATATAACTTTTCATTTTTTAATACGTTCTTCAGTATCTTTATGATTCACTCATTGTGGCTTTTGTTCTTTGCGTGTTTGTTGTTCATCGCACTCTGTAAATGGAGTTTTCTCTGTAGTGTGCTTTTCTTTAAATTAATTAATTAATTAATTTAAGAGTTAATGGGTTTCAAAAAACGCGTATTTCTAACTTGACATTTTGATACTAGTGTAGTAAGAGCCAGTAAAAGGGAAGAGAAGCGCGAAAGGAAAAAAATGGAGATTCGGTTGACTGCACGCACTGCCATCTCGTTTTTCAAAACTGAACTAATCGATGGCAGTGGGCTGCGAGCCAGCGTCTCCGCTGAAAAGTGGGCCACCTCATTGGACGCGAAGGTCAGAATCCATGATCTGAGGAGAAATCGCGACTCCGACCAGATTTCTTGCTTTCCTTCATTCTCTCCTATACGTAGAGTTAGGGTTGCCCGTATATACTACTCAGTCCCGTATCAATATTTGTCCCGTTTTCTCGATATTGGCAGCACTGATTCAACCAGTTTGCATATCTAAATGATTATTTGAGAAAAATACAGTCGGAACTCTATTCAACGAACCTCTATTTTGCGAATTTCTCCATTTTGCGAACTTTTTCTTAAAACCGACAACATTTTGCGAATTCTTTCGTAAAATAAGCTCCAAAAAGCGAAGTGCATTCTCTATTTAACGAACTTTTTCTTGTGAACCAATATTTTTTTTTCTCCCTATTTCTCAAAATATTTCTAAACATTTCAAACTTATTCTTTCTTTTAACACATTTTATGGTGATCAATGACCTTGAAGCTGGAAAATGTCAAAGCGAAAGTGCTTGAGCATCAGAGAAAAAAAACTTAATTCTACATGAGGTGCATAAAAAAAAGGATATTGTTTTAAAATTTGGTATTCCTCCAAACAGCTTATCAACCATAATAAAAAATCGCGATAAGATACAAAATTATGATTCATCGCATTCTTGTTCAAAACGTTTAAAAGCATGTGTCTATGAAGATGTGGATGAGGCAGTTTTGAAGTGGACAGTGTGAAAAATAAAAACAATACAGCAATGAATTGCGATGATCAAAACGTTTAAAAGCATGTGTCTATGAAGATGTGGATGAGGCAGTTTTGAAGTGGACAGTGTGAAAAATAAAAACAATACAGCAATGAATTGCGATGAAGACGAAGATGATGAAGATGGAAATGATCGTGATGCAGAAATCAACAAACCTTCGTATGATGAAATGCTAAAATTTATTAATTTTAATATAAAATTATTTTTTAAAATTGAAAACACAGTGTATTCCCGGACAATGTTTTGTTTTATTCTTGTTTTCTTTGCAAATTTCATTTGATGGGTAAAATATATAAAACAAATAGATATTAATTTACAAAATACAGGTGTGATTAATTACTTTTTTAATAATATTTAGTGTTTATGGATTTAAAATCTGTTTTGTGTAGTTTAAAGTATTTTAAAAGGTGAATCTCTATTTGACGAATTTTCCCTATAACGATTTAACGACTTCGTTAAATAGAGGTCCGACTGTAATACCAACCCAAACTGCTCAGAAACTATAAAATTGAGTCTGGAAGAGAAATGGCTGATGTTTTTTGTAGATACAAAGTATATTGATCAGAAGTCATGTCTGATAAATCTATCTAAATACATGTCTGCCATTCCAGCCCACAATGCCAATGCGGAGCGAATATTTTCCCTCATGTCAACTCAATTGTCGGACGAAAGAAATAGGTTGCCCGTGGAGACAATTGAATCAATTTTGATTTGTCATTATAATTCTAGAATGACTTGCGCCCAATTTTATAATTATGTGAAAGAAGAAAATGACATTAGGAAAATAAAATCAACTTTAAATTATGACCGGGCTAAAACGAATTAGACTGGCATTTTTTTTAATTATTATTATTCTACGTCTTCATTTTATTTGATTGCGTAGGGAATTTTCTGATTTTTTATCAGAGTAAAATAAACCATTACCTACCCACTTTTTTCATGTTTCATTTATTTAGTACATAAACGTCTCGTATCATTGTTTGGCAATTATGGCAACCCTACGTATGGTAGATACAGAACGCAGCCCTACGTACAGGAAGCCATTACGGACGTACAATAGATGCAGCGTGATTATAAAAATATTTGGCCCGTATATGACCCCTAATGCAGTGGTGACGAACCTATAACCCGCGGGTCCGAAATTGACCCACGAAAGCTTTTCAAATGATCCACGCGTTGATTCTTATAAACTTATTTTTTATATAATAAAAGAGAGAACAGAAAATCGAAAATATTGTTATGAAAATGTAATGTCGCTTTCCTGCCTCGCTAGTCTTATAGTTGGGGAAGGAGTTTTACAGGGGTAAGTATGGAGTGACGGGCATCGGCCATTCCGGGACCCCTGACCTTGGCGATCTTGGCGACAAATCGATGATTCCAGAAAATGCGACCCATTTCTCAATAGCTCTATTAGGAAAGGGAATACACTTGAATATACGAGAAAAGTCCATGTGACGTTACGGGCTGTCGGAGAGAGTATATAAGGACCGCGTTTGGATCAGAGGGAGCAATTTTCATCCACTGGAACTACTTTAGTGTTTCTTCTGCAGTGCGAGCTAGGAAGCTGGTGAGCTGAGCGCTATTGAAAGTGATGTCATTGTCGTTATTGATGATTTGCTGACCGTTTGTGTTGCTAAATCCCAAAGTGTTGAGCTGTTATTACCTGTGAATTGTTGTCTGTTTACGTTGCAAATCTGTGCAATATCTATTGTTTCCTGTTACCTGTGTTACGTGTTTTCCTGCACATTTGTGAATAAATCTTCATTTTCCATTATCCTGCGTGTTGGACTGTTTATACCATACACCCACAGAAAAGTATAAATATGTAATATTATAAAACAAAAAGAAACATTTTTTTAGAAGATTTTAAAAGCGAGAATAAAAAAAGGGACAACTGTCAAGTCTAGCTGTTCAAAAAATTTCGGTGTTTCTAAATTGATGGTACCTTTTTTGGCACACTCTCCCCTTCCATTCTAAGAGACGCCACTGAGCGACCCACGGGCTTTTAATAAAACAATAATGTAGAGAATTTGACCCACATTTCGAGAAGGTTCGCTATCATTGCCCCAGGGAGCATACCGTTCGAAGGAACGGGATAAAATTTCGGATGCAAGTATTATAAGGGAAACTAGGGAGACTTGACTCTACTTTTACTTTTTCTTATATTTCTCGAATGTTTGAAATTTTTACATCATAAAAAGATTTGTTTTTAAGAAAGTTAAATGTACTTATACTAAACTGAGATATCATTTAATCATAAAACAAATATATTTCATGAAATTGCCGAAGGTCAAATTTCCCTAACTTTAGGCATACTTGACACTGCATGCAAAGAGTATTTAAATTCTTTTGATAATTTGTATGTACGCGAAATTCAGATATTAGGTTAATACTACTGAATTACAGAAGGTGAAAACCCAAACACTTCGACCACACCGCGCCAATTTTCATTTTGGCATTGACGACGGGTTTTGGAACGATGCGCTCCAAATGGTGTGGAGCGGAGCGTTCGTGAATGTACCCCTCGTCACATTAGCCGCTCGTAATGGAGGCTATTTTGCGTTCGACCTCAGTGCCGGTGTTATTTGTCGCGGAGGCCGATCTTCCAATATTACCCGGATGTTGTGGCAGGGCGGGGTTTTTCTTTCGCATGACACGAGGCTTCTTCTTGGGTGCTTAAGGAGTGCTCTTTAGAAAACAAAGTTTTATTTCATCAGAAATTATGTACATTTATTTTGCTCTTGAAGGCGTCCGTGCTCTTGGGGGTGACCACCCTCTTGACGAGGTCCATGACGAACTCGACCACCTCGACGATGGTGACGAGGGAGAGGCCCAGGAAGAGACCCATGTTGCCTCCGATGTTGGCGATCAAGGACTCCCACTGTAACAGTAAGAGCAACATTTCACAAAAATGTCTTCACAAATGGTAGGTTAGGTTGCTATAGTAAGAAGTTTTAACCCTTTGCACTCGACAGCATTTTGGACGGTGCATTGTGTTAACGTTTCTCGATTTCGATATATATATAGTAAATGAAAACATCAAATATTAGTTTAGCAACTTACGCAAAAGTGTACTAGATTTGCAATATACATAATTAGTAGAATTACAAAAGAACACATGACATAAAACTAGTGTGTGTGTGCGTGCGTACGTGTGCGTGTGAGTGTGTGTACTACAGTCAATGTGGATAATGGGTTATAAGGCAGAATTACCGCGGTAATTATGCGCAATAACAGGTCATTATGCATTATAACCGCATAAAAAATCCAGTTATTATGCGTAGCAATTTAAAGATTCGGTTATTATGCATTATTACCGATTGACCGCATTGAACGTAACATATATATTTACAGAGCTGTGAGAAGTCGCAGATTAATTTTTTAGAAAAGAAATCAACTTTTACAATCGAATCTTTCACCGCAGAAACCGCATGAGTCAATAATATCAAAATCAAATTTTTATATTATATTCAAAAAATAATATTTTTTAAATATTGATTAAATTTTTTTCCTTGATAGATTTTTTCTACCTATGATGTGTATTTGAGTTTTGTCATTTTTTCACTTATTACCTAAATTTCAAAATAAATGTTTTCGATTACTTTTCTTGCATTCTTAACTCTCGTTTATAAAGATTGATTCAACGAAGGCTGAACAATAAGAAAATCGTGAAGCTGTGAAGTTAAAATAAATGCACATGCAAGAATGTTAATTTCGTAATTATTTAAGAAAAAATTTGATATCGCAAATATATTCATTTTTAGTTACGAATAATCATCCTTCATTTTTAATTTATATTCGAATTTCGGGCTTCTGCAACCGGGAGGAAAGGAAGAGCCTCTGGAAGGAAAGAGAGAAGAGAGAGGAGGTGCTGTATTCTGCACGGTACCTTCCCTCTCTTCGCAAACTGAGGAGCGGAAAGGATGTGCTTCGTTACTGCGCTTGCGCAGAAGCAGAAATAGGTACTTTTTTTAAAGTTTTCGCTCTACGAGAAGAGGTGTACCTTTTTTGCTGCGATTTCCCTGAATAATGAATTATACGAAAGGAATGCTATTAGATTGTTGATGGATTCAGATATCGAGAGCAAGTTTAACCGTCTAAGCGTTTTGTACGTACTTTTCCGTTTCTCATATTGAGTTCAAAAACTGATAATTCATGTTTTTGTGTACCATTTCTTAAACTAGTGTGGATAAAATATTCTTAACATTTCAGTGACTCGATTAAACTCAATAAAGATCCAATTATTCACTTTCAAAGCAAATTTTTTAAGACTTTAAAGCAAGTAGATCAAAATAAACCATTTAGAAGGTTAAATACGTCTGTGATTATATTTGTACACTGAAAAAAGCCGGGGCCCTTGGTCGTGCGGATGGATGGAAAGAATAAGAGAGCAACTCACGCTGTAAATGGCCGTTTCGTTGACATGGGAAACGAAAAAGGAGTTGTAAAAAATCTGCACTCCCATCAGACTGAAGCTGAAAAGAGAAAGTACATTCTACAGGACAGTTTTTTTTTCAAATTCTAAACTAATTCTTCTACAAACTATTGAACACCAGAGTGGCAGAATTCAGTGAAAGTGCAGTTCGTGAGCGGTGCGAGGGACTGGCGTAGGAGAAGATCGAGCGAAAGCTAAATTGAAGCAAGAGAAACGGACTGAAAAATGGCAGGTCTTCGAGCACCAACATCAATTGAGGTGAGCACTTCAGTAGGGAGTGCCGTGTTACTGGTGCTGAGGTGACCAACTTTTAACCTCCAACAAAAAGAGGACAAAAATAAATAAAATCTAAAAAATATAATAAATGAAAGAAGCATTTATCTCATTGCAACAATACTACAGAATACACTAATATGACAAATGCACAATAAAACATTTGTAACATCATTTATTGTACACTTTTCGAGGAAGGTGTGACGTATGCCCTCCTCCGACAGCTGACGTTGATTTAAGACTGGATGTGTGCGTCCTGAGGGCCCTGGTCACTTTGAGATTCATCTGAACAATGGACACCTGCCCTTACCTTTCATGCTGACGGTTTCTTCAAGCACCTTTCGATTAATATTTGTATCGTTTTTCCCTTTTAACTACAATAATATTTGGTTTGTTTAAATTACAGATAGTTTAATTTGAACTAGAACATATTTTTCCCGCGGAACGCGATTTTGCCGTGGGAGCAATGCAAGCTATGCGAGCAATGATTACAGCTATCGATGCTAAACCAGATCAGTGACAAAATCAACAAATAAATATCCAATGTATTAATGACCGCGTTTGGCAAGAGTTTAATGCATTTGGTTGAGACAAGATGCTGCCCTGTGTCTCCCGGAGTAACCATTTTTCGCCCAGGCAGAGTGAAGTTAAAGTCTGTCTTGGCATTTTTTTTTTAGAATCTTTTCTTTTTTATAGATAAGCATTATTGGAAAAAATGTTATCGTGGCGTTATTCAAATTGAAGAAAAAAGATTGGTTTAGTTACATTAACGTCCCGTTTTGAAGCAGCAGGTGGGCTATTTTGGGACGGACCTCGTCACTTTGATTCGTGGTCCGATGAAGAGGAAGCCACCTGAGCCGGCACCCATCTCCAAACTTCAGCGCAACAACGGCTAGAGAACTGTATACCCGAAATAGCCCTAGTGCTGCTTCAAAGCGGGACGTGAATATATCTCAACTGACCTAATTCTCGTATTTTAATACATTGTGGCACGTCGTGCGCTTCCATGTATAATGAAGAAAATGGAACGCGCTTATTTTGGATGACATCCCACCGACCGATTGAGTCCGAAATTGGACGGAATGAGTCATCGGAGCACGAACTTGAACCGGATCTCAAATTCGGTATGAGTGAACGGACAGATAGACAGATGCGATACCAAAAAAAAACATTTCTTGAATTCATAGGGGGCCCGAAACCTGAAGAATCTTATAACTCTCGGTACAAATTTTTTTGACGATAATAATGCTTTCTCTTTCTGTTTGTAATTCGTATACGAGAAAGAAAAGAAAAAAATTCAAACTTCTCTTATTCGTCGTTTGTCTTCCTCCTCTAAAACCTTGCATGATTATTCGTTTAGGCGTATATCTTATAAAACAATTCCCCCAATTTGAAAGCAATGCGAAATCGTACTCAACATCAGAGTTTGTAGCCGAAGCTTTGCCATCTTTCGTTTTCAGCGACTTGGCTTTTTTCACGAGGCGGAAAAAATCCGGATTGAGTTGACTAGCAGAAGTGGTCAATTGGTACGTCTTCTCCCTAAAAGAAAAAAACCAAAATATGTATCAGTAAAACAACAACAAAGATTAATAGTAAATTTATTTTTGAGCACGTGGTTCAATGACAATTTTAAAAAACTCATTTTGATACAATTATCAATTCACGGATTTATAAAAAAAATTCTTTAAAGTATCTATGCCTTTATTTGGTAGAGCTGAAAAGATAAATAACCATATGTCATCATCCCCCTATCTGGTTTGTCCCATCGTGATAACGCAAGTCCTCACGCAGGGTGATTCAAAACAATCGCGCCGATTACAAATAGCAATAACTCCTTTATGAGCGACGTAGGAGGAAAAAAATTGAACGCAATACTGGAGGAAGCCTAAAGTTTTGTTTGGCTACGTAATGTGACTTCCCTTGGTCGAAAGGGCCATGCCATTTGTCCTAAGCGCGTTTTTTCCCACCCATTTTAATCGAAAAATCCAGGCACGTCATTCATTTGCGGCTTCAAAGTGTGCGAAGGGGGAGCGAAGATCGCTCC
>BGPR01034126.1:0-16632 GCA_013235015.1 Araneus ventricosus
CACATGGTCATATGCCAGTAATACCCATGAGAATTTATGTTTTAACATTTAAAATTTTAGGAAATAGGAATCTCTCATGAATATATTACTGGTTTCGAGACAAATGATCTATATTGTCTTATCTGTATGTGATTGTTGAGTTTCATTTTGCTTTGTATTTGGTAACTTTAGTTATTTTTAACTCAGCAACGGATCTAATAATTCGTATAATGGCGTTAATCTAGGAATCTATTGGTGATGTGGGAAAAGAATTTCTTTTGAAATCTTAAATGATAGACTCTCTTATTTTATGCACATCTTTATAATTTTGATGGATAAATTGATCATAGCTGTTGCAACTAACACTTTATATACTTTTATGTCTGTGTTCATAAAAATAAGGAAGAAACTTATCTGATCTTCGCTTAACTAAAGAGCAAGCCCAAGTGTTAATCTTATGTACGTCTAATAAACCCAGAAGTCCAATTATATGAAATTTATTACTTAAGAAAAGATAATGATTTTATAAAATCCTAATGTTAATCTTTTGATTAAATGAAAATATTCAATAAGTTGATTGTTGATTTTCTCTCATTATTTTCTTTCTTAAATACACTAATAAATCATAAAGAAAATGACAAAGTTTTTTTATTTAAAGGTATAAAATTCAACACTCATGTTAAGTAACCCTTGAATATATGTATAGTATTTGACATTCAAAAAATTAAGAAAACAAAACCACTCTAAATCAAATTATCCTGAAATGAAAGTAAAATTTAAAGAGAAAACTATCAATCCCTTTAGATTTCTTTTGTTTGAAAATTTTTTAAATTTAAAAATATTTCTTCCAGTTAGAGATACAAAAATACATATATGTGCATATCTAAGGACATAGAAACATCCAATTTATGCCTCACACTTACACTCATTTGGATTACATGCATTTACTCTCTAAATAAAAAATAATCCTTTCAGAATGATCTCATGGAATTTTGCTTTGTGAAACCCTGCCCTGAGTTTGCTGCCCTAAAGTCTTGCCATGACTTTAAAAAAAAGACTGGTAGACACCTAGTCTGACACTGAATCCCCCCTTACTAGACACACCCTGTCATCACGTCGCGACAACTGGGGAGAAAGAGAAAAACTTGTGGGAACAAAACCTGGCCCTGACACTTGGAGCTTGGAACTTTCCTTCCTGGCCAGTCCTGGGCCTCCGCTGCCAGAGAGTGGTGCCCACTTATATCTCGGGCCTGCTTGTGGTGGCTATAATTGAAGATCTTCCCAAACTTTTCTGAGAACACTAAAAGAAAGTTTGGAAAACCTTTCTGCTGTGACCAGATCCGTCTCTTCAAACATCATAATTAATAGTCCTCTACGGTGAAACACCATTGTAAAAGGAAAGATAAATTTATTTTTTGTAAAACGATACTTGAGAGGTAACCATTTCTGATCTTGATACACTTTTTTAAATATATATAACTGAATGATCACACTGAGGGGTTAATATGCTTCTTTACTGTAATTAAGTCTGATTTCAATATTTATTACTGGCCATAACTGATTACATTTCTACCTGTAATAATAAATCCATATAACTATTCTAAGATCTAAGTGTCCAAAAGTATAAAGTTGCTTTAATGAAAAAAAAAAATTTTCTTCCTAACTGGAAACTGCTCAGCCTTCACTTTTAAAACGAGGCCAAGCAGAAATGGTCATATGGCCTCAATATTTGCAAAGGGGAAATTCAGTCCCTACGGAAGCCTGCAAACTCTCTGCCTTGGGTTTATCTATAGCCCCAGCTGAAACATGGAAACAAATGAAAGAAAGAGGAGAGGGAGAAAACGTTATTTTGTCTCAACTTAGGAGAGAGAGGTCTTTCACCACTCCAGCAAGACACGCACTGTACATGCATTACAGAAATTATTACTTTTAAAAGCTCAATAAGAAAGTTTAACCACATAGTGTTCTGATGTAGCCTTGGGATTACACCACCAAAGGAGAGGCTCTTTACACAGCCTCTTCCTGAGTCTGTCTTGGCAACCAAGGCAAGAGTCGAAAGACCTGGCCGATACAAAGAAATCCATAGCCTCAGACGGCTGGTACATAACTCCACATGAGCAGCCTTTAGTTGTAGAACCCCTGCCTCTCCTTAGCAGACTCCCTGCGGAGACGGGCCCACTGGGCCTCACCTATTGTTATAACCATAAGGAAGCGAGAACCGTTTGATTTATCTGGGACCTTCGTCCATGTCTCACAAGGCCGCCATGTGGTGGAAAGCCAGGTGAGGTTCTCTAGTAAATGGGTTTTTTCCGTGAGAGGGTACAACCACAGATATGGCGCCGAGATAAAGAATGAAAACGAGAAAATGAACGACAATAGTAGCATTTTCTGGCTTTCAGCCATGTGTTCAGCATGAATCTGACGCTGAAGAAATAACACTTCAAACGCTACAGCAACAAGATAGGCTCTGAGGACTGAAAATGCACGAGCCGTATAATGTAAAGCCTCCTTCTGACTGTTTAACAATGGAATATTAAACTCTGTGGCTCTTTCCAAGTGTTCTATCTGTTGAAAAATTCGGTGAGAGTAATCTATGTGTGGCACCAATATATAAAAATATTTGCATATTAACCTTTGTCCAGGTTTGAGGCATTTAGAGGCTATTTGTTTTTTGAGACTCCGCAGCTACTCCCCTAAAGATGCCTGAATTTACAAGAGTTTGATAGGAGACCAAGGCATAAAAGTATCTAGTGAGAGAAATAGCAATGTAATACAATGGAAAGTTCTTAAGTATAGAAAAAATACTACAGAAGGCTTTCTCCGTCTAGAAGCCCTAGTTAAAAGAATGTCTGGAAAACCCAAGAATGTGTACATCAAATGCTTGCAGACTCTTATATAAGTTCGTAGTGATTGGTGAAAAATATATAATGTTAGTAAGTTTTGGATTGAAATGAGAAATCATCTTTATTAAATAGCTAGGAAACCAAGATTTCAAATTATAGATAAAGTATTACCAGTTTTAATAGCTGCATAAATCTATATAAAATGATATCAGGTTCACTGTATCTCAAAGACTATTGTTCCAGGTTAATAAGCCTTTTTCAATATGAAGCTAAGATTTTTATATCCTTTGGCTTCGTATAATCGGTGGTATAACTCTAGGTGGTTTGGTTACTTCCTATTGATGGTGCTTGTTCCTGAACGCTACAATACGTAAAAGCGAAAAAGTTCTATGATTGTATTATTAGTATTTTCTGATACAGTAAAGAAAAAAATAAGAGCGGCAAGAAGTGAAGGACATGTGCAGAGTAATTGTAGATTAATCATTCCGATTACAAGTTTCGGGAAGCAAGCAAAGTTTTAGGAGATAAACTACCAGTACAAAATTAAAAGTCACAAATTGGGAAACAGGTCATTTTAAAGACACCATTAGAAAACAGTCTACTCCTTTTCACTATGTCTGTACATTTGGCAAAATGTATCATTAGTAAGATGTTGCTTCACGCAAGTTTTGTTCTTAAATCTTTTTGTAACCTAGAAATGAAACAAATATGATTAATCATTCTTTGGTGTAGAAGGAAGCAGCATCCCAATTTTTGCAGTCTGGACTTAATTATCTGAGGTTCCATTTCCATTTTGGAAACGATTATAAATGTCACTATTTGATCGTTTAATACGGATAAATGCAAAACTTATTTACTCGTAATATCGTATATCCTGAGCATCTATTTTTATTAGATTTCATTAACTGAGGGTCATAAATGTTCATTTGAACCTTTAAAATATTATTAAAAAAAACGATATACGCGTAGGAACTTGCTCTTTCACCAGACAGAATTAGTTTAACAGTTTCTCTTTTCTTATAGGCAACGTGCCAGTATGGCGTTTAAACTACAGCAGGTTTCCAACTACTAGCATGCAAGCAGGAAACCATGTCCTTTACGTCCTTGTCCACAAATGCAACCAATCAGCAGTCCTAAACATCTTCGCTGCATCGAACTTGTCAGTCCCAAATAAAGAACCCACCCTGGTCAATGAGCCAAACTTAAGGAACAGGAAACCCAGAATCTGAAAGGCCACCTGCACAAACACTCTTGACTGATGTTCTGAAAGATGAGGAAACCAATCTCATCATCCCAGGTAAAATGAGGCGGAACCTTAGTGAGCTAATGTCTGTCTTCAGCTGAAGCCTCACTTTGATCTAAAAAATATAAAAGATAAGTTAAAAGACAATAGGTTGGGTATTAGGTGACATTTACAGATAATTAGTTTTATTCTCTTTGCTAAAACCCATTTATGACTGAGGAGAAAATATATTACGCTGAGGCAAGTAAACCTCCCTTCCTGTACCTGTTCCAAGAATCACCTCATTTCGTGGAAAATTATGAAGAATATAATTTTGCAAACTTAAATGTTATCATAAATCCATGTCAAATTTTTCCAATGCTGGAAAAATATCTCCTCACTCTAAAAACTAGCATATGTCTTTAAAATTACAAAACTTTTCTTTGGCACACAAGATAAAATAGCTATGACTCTAAATGTAAAATTTTCATGAGAGTTTGGCTGCAGTTATCCTGCTTACTTACCTTATCAGTTTCTGTTCGTCTCCTTTTCATCCTCACTCACACACCACGGGCATTCTACTACTGCTGAACAAGTTGCCCACTAATTCTGCAGGACAATCTGATTGGACGATTCCTCCGCTGGAAATGTCTGCTTCGAAGTATATTCAAACCGCGAGCTTCTACAAGACGTTGTTTGTAGGAAATTCTGCATCCTTTTCTGAATATCAATGAGAACATCTGAAATGAACTATATTTCAATACTCTACGTGACCATCTAATTTTCTGGTCGTAGTAAAAAAGAAATTGCAAGTTTGAAAAACTAAACATAACTAAGTAATACTAAAAGAAAATAAGAATTTAAAAGCAGCTTTATCGGTATCTCAGAAATGGAAAAAAGTATTGTTTTATTAAAAAATAAGTGAACGTCAAAGAAAACCATAAAAAGCAAGAGTCGGTGGAATTAAATTCCTTAAGTAATTTGAATTTGAATTGATAAGTTAATACATTCCTAACTTTGTTAAATGCTTTATGAATTTTTTTTCATACGAATGCATTGTGCTGAATTTATAAAAAAAATGTATTTTCTGTCTATGGATAAGAATCCAGTCATTGCGTTTGTAATTGCGCTTATCAATTGAGCCATCTCTAGCTTTCAATTGATCCAAATGAAAAATCTATAATTAAAGTCTAGCGGCTGTTGAAAAGTTGTAACATTTTTTTAAATTTTGTTTTATCTTAAATGTCGTCGGCAGTGCTCTTTTGAGCAATAATCACGGTATTGTCAGTCCCAGTTTAGGAAATATAGTGGCTTCAAAACCTGATGGAAAACTGACATTGGAGTGGAAAAGCATAAGATAATTATTAATAAATATAAGGTTCATCAAATAAATGTAATTCTTATTTGTTATGGTCTTGTTTTGTTAGAATTACAAAAAAGCCGTTAATTTGGTTGTACTCTGGGGTCTCTTTAAAACCCCACCATACAGTAGTGGAACCAATTCAGGTAATTAATAACAATATTATTATAAACACTGCGGTCTCTTGAAAAAGGTCAAGCCATCTCTGCTTTTTCCTCTACTAACAATGCCAAATTGACTTCCAAAGTAAAATGCTAATAACTCTGAGTCGCCATTGTATTGAGCAGTTCTTAGAAAAACACCAACTTTATATATGCTACAGTTTCTGCTAATTCATTCATCGGAATAAATTCAAAATATATACTAGTTTCATAAAATATTAAATTTTGTTCCGTGCTCGTAAATTGAGGGCAGTTATCGACAAAAAAGTATAATTATAGAATATCTTTAGGAAACACTTATGTAGTCAAGTGACAAGATTATTCTAATAAATGGCTTCGAATAAGGCGAAGAGTACTGTTGAGGCTGATGGCTCACATCTGGGTGGGATTCCCATGTAAATATCTTACAGGCTTATGCCAGATTGGTGAATTGTAAATCTCCTGAATAGTAGATTCTCAAGTTGCTTGAGCTTGCCCTTTCTGTTCCGCTCACATGGGAGGGAGGACAGTACCTAAACGACTTCAATAACTTCGCAACCTACCAGTTATAGTCTGGTTTATTTTTCTGTATCCATCGGTTCTGGCTGTTCTGATCCCTGCCGTCTGGAACACTTTATCTTCATAATAGTACGCCTGCGGGAGAGCAACATTCCTGGTCTAAAGATTACTACAGAAAACTAAACTTTATCTACCCCTGAAAACGTGTCGATTGGGGTAAACATCCTGAATTCCAAGCTTATTTGTCCGGGAAAAGTGAAGTAGTTTCGTATGTTTTATATATTTTGCAAATAGACTTTTATCTACTTGAAAATAAAATATTTATTATTTTTTATTTTTTTAATGATGAATTATCAAAAAACATATCTATGTCTTTTAAGACTTTTCAGTGTGTGTGTTTTAATTTCTTTCCTTTGAATATAAATTTAAATGTTTTAAATCTTAACGTCACACATGAAATGCTTTTATCCAAAGTTTTGTTTTAAATTTTATTTGAATTTTGTTTTATCATTCTTACTTACTGATGTCGTTCGTGAACGCTCACTTCTATTTACCTTTGTTCTCTATTCCACCTTTATTCTGGTTTAACTTGTTCGGGAACATTCTTCCATGCTATTTCTTTCACAGCATGGCAGCATAATCCAGTTTTTATGACGTTCTATAATTTGATGTAATGTTTTTCTTTCTGTTTTGTTATCCCAGCCTCGTTCAAATAGTGCCTACACCCTCTGGGTATGGATGTTCCAAGTGCTATAACAACAATTAAACAGATTCCAAATGGATATACTTTGTACAGGCGTGAGCACTGGGAGGTAAGGAGACGAACAGAGTCTGCAACAGCCCAGACATAATGCAGGTGATAAATTAGTGTGTCTGTCACTTTCATGGGTCTAAAGGATAAGAAAACGCCACCTAATTCTCCCTGCCACTGTTATGTATTGTTACTTATCAAAGAGAGTTTTTCAGTATAAAAAAGTAAAATGCCCTGTGATATTTCGTGAAGCAGGGAAATTCTTTTTTATCTTTATCGTTATTTTGAAAATGCCAAAAGATTTTTCTTCCTGACAGGGTGATTTAAAATAGTGTCCAAACATAAATAGAAGCTACACGCGAAAATATCGTGTCGTAATAGTCTGTCATCGGAGGATGAAATCTGAAAGGTTGTAGATGGCACCCCTGAGTGAAGAGGGCGTCTGGAAACAAACTTTCCCCATCAAAAATATTAAAGAATGTCTCTGGGAATCCCACTCTTAAAACTTTAACTACGCAGCCTCCATACCTCTGCCAAAAGTGTCAAGGGGAACAGTCTGAACGTCACCTTCCAGGCCAATGGATTTTAGGTAATCCCATTATTTAGGTCCGAAAGCTGATGGGCATTGAATTCTTTGTATCCTTTTGTCGTGTCGTGACTTCTTTTGCAAGATTAATACAAATTAACTGTATGAAAACTCCTGTAACCTGGCAGAGGAACTTCACCAGATTTTACATGCTGCCAATGCACGAGAAGCCTGGTGTGTTCTTCATTCCTCTTTCTAAAGCTGTATATGTCTATCAGATGATTTCTACCCATTGAGAACTTATGATAAAAAATATAACCTATTAAATTATCTTTTACTATTTCATGGCTGCATTATTTTTTGTGGATTCTCCATGCCATCTCTCATCCATCCTGTTTCTTCTGCTTCTGGAAACCAGCAAACCATTACTATATCTGCGAGGTTTCGTATGCATTATCGTTTATCCATTTTGAATCACCCTGTAATTTAAAATTATAGTTATACGAATTTTGATAGGTCAGTAAAACACAAAATAGTTAAAGGTGAAACGAAAAAATTGATGGCAAAATGACGTGCAAAGTATGATGATAGGAAAATCAAACTGCCGTGAAAAAAACAAGCGTCATTCACTATATCCAAAAGATGATTATTAACAACACTAATAAATTATTACACATATTTTACACTTGAAATAAATATACATCAGAATTAAATTTTCCAGCTTTTTTATTAAGTATCGCTAACTTTAATGATTGAAATTTCTTTTGCCATGTTTAATATGTACAGCGTAAGGGCATTTTATAATATGCTAAATGTTAAAAACACATGTTATCTCTAAAATTGAATGGATTTTAGAGATAACATGTTTTCACAAACTCAGCTTTAAAAGTGTGAAACATTTTAAATTATATAAATTCAACCTTTAATCGAGTATTAAGCAATTATTTTTTAGGTCGAAAAGATTATGTTCTTATTGGCAACTACCTTTAATATAGTAAGTTTTTTCAATTAATGTTACTTCCATTCATTACAGTTTTACGTAGTTTATGTCAGACAATTATATGTTGCCTTCTTAACATCCTAGGAACATTGATTACCATTAGAATCTTTATAAATGAACAGGATATAAAATTACAGATTTTGTAAAGAAATTTAATTAAATAAACACAATAAAGGATATGTTTGTTTTATATATGTTTAAATATATTTATTCGATATTCAACATTATTTTATATAACTAATGCATCTTCAATTTTCAGCGAAAGCGAAAACTGTAGCTTATTTCGAAACTTCACTACTTGAAATTGAAAAATGAATTTACTAAATATACACACAAAAAATATATGTTTGTACAGTCTATTATATGCACTATTCTAATTGCTCTCATTCTACAGATTGTAAAATCTCCCACAGTATTTAGTAATAAATCTTGTTTAAATACATGCGAATCGTATCAGAAACTTTTCAAAATTCCTTTATCTTCATTATAGACGGTTACATTATGGGATGCCATGTCCTTGGGCATAGAAGCTCCTATAGAAAAAGAAACGTTGGATAGCATAGTTACTAGTAAAACGAATTTCGAAAACGAAAACTTTACAAATTTTTATCATGAGCACAGATTACCGCCTTGGCAAAATAATATGATCAGTTGTAAATTTTATAATCAGGAAATGGATGGTGATAACGTCTTTACAGATGGTTCAAGAATTGAAGATAAAGTTGGCTGTGCGTTTGTTCACTTCCGTATTGAAATTAAAGTTGAAAGTCGGAAAATAAGGTTAAGAGATGGAGCGACTGTGTTCATGGCCGAAGTTTTAGCAATGAAAGAAGGGGTAGAATACATACGAGAGAAAGATATGAGGAATGTCAGAGTCATTTCAGACTCAAGTTCTGCCCCGACGGAACAGAGATGGGTAATTAATTCAATTAAAGAAAGAATAAGCAGTAACATTGTCTTATATTGGGTGAAGGCTCATCAGGGCATAAGAGAAAATGAGAAAACTGATACACTAGCAAAAGATGCGACACGGTATGAAGGAAATGACTACGGAAAAAAAACGAAGGTAAAATAAAAATACTTACAAGATGACAAAAGAGATGGGAGAGTTCGAAGAATGGGAAATGGACTAGAAGATTCTTTGACAATGTCAAATTCAATAGAATCCTGGGAAATGTTTATGAAAATCAGATTTATACTTATCAGCAGAGGTTCTTTCACGAAAGCCCAATTTGCGATTGTGGTGAAGAAAATTGGATGAGTGGATCGTCTAATAATGAGATACAAACGTTGGGAAAGATATAGGTTACGATGGCCCAAAAATGGGGCTACTCTTGATGTTTTTAAACTTATGCGAATAGCATCTTGCAGGAGGGACGCGGCAAAAATTTTTGAACTGCAACTTGAATCAATTTTTAGAGACCTGGATCCTGATTAACTAATACACTTATGTTTTTGAAAATTTTTGGAATTGTGTGTTTATGCTATTAATTTACATGGACGTAATATAATATAATTAAATTTTATTGTAAAGGGAAACAACGCCAAAACGTAGCAGCAAGTGGATTTTGTGAATCGTTGAATGTCGACAAGTGTCGTCCTGCCCTATGTACTGAAGGGTCTGCTTTTCGACAGCCGATTGTTAATCCCACCAAGCGGGTTCGGCCAGGGCGGGGTAGCCTTTGCTTATTTATCTTCATTATTATTTAATTTTGCAGATCCCGGATTTTCCAGAACATTCTGCAATCTTAATCAATCTTCATTTTTTCTGATGTATATGCATAAAAACAATCTCATTTAAATGCTAAAGAAATTTAATCTGTTTACTGAATCGATTGACCGATTTTTTTCAACTTTTTGAATATATAATAAATTAAAAAGAAAAATACTCTATCAACACCTAATTTTAATTCTAAGGTAATATTAAATTATATAGTTTATTTTCAGCTTCGTTTTTGGAAATATTTTTCTCCCATCTAATCCATTTGTCCAATTTCGGTTATACTCTGAAATAAACGAAAGTGGTGGTACTCTAAGCGATTTATAGTTTTTCTATATATCTTCGAAACTACTGATCAGAAATTGTTGCAATTTTGCCCAGTAGTGCTTCAATTTTTCATTCTTCCGTTTTTTATATAAATTCGTATTCAATAATTTTTAAGGCAAAATATTAATCATTAATCAAAATTTAAAATATGACTCTAATGTCGAAAAAATGCACATTTATTATTTGTGGTTTCTAGAAGTGTAATGTCAAGCAACTTCTATACAATTATAATTATATAGGTTACTAGCAACTGGTGAAAAATAGCACTCCTTCGCGTAGGACCCGAATTCTGGTTAACAGCTAGGGAGGCAGCTAACCTAATCGTTAATTGAAGTGTTGGGTACTTCAGGTTTTTAGTGTGTAATTTACATTTTTCTCAGCGTAATTGGTCTTTATAGTGGCACCCGAAGGGAAAGTTTTGCATTAAGTTTTTTCTATGCCAATAAAAAATGTATCCATCTATATGTTTAAAATGACAACCCCGCAGCAAATTTGACAATCTTCTTGTATTCTAAGGTTTCTAAAAATGTTTACGGATATTAATTGAACATCCTGCATTGGGATTTCGAAACAAATTAAGTATTTAGGCAGCTTTACAAACGGGAATAAATAAGTTTCCGAGTCAAAATGAGATATGAACTTTACAATAGCTAAGAATAAAGAATTGAAAATCTGTTAAAGAAATTCTACCACTTTTAATATTATAGAAATTTCTATATAAAGTAGCAAATTTTTAGCAATTTGCTTTAAGTATTCTTCTTATTATTCCTTTAATATAAAGCTTGGATTTTTATATCTTAGCTGGTAAATTAAAATTAGTAATATTGTCATTCGGTACGCATGCGATATGAATACGTGGATAGCGCAATATGCAAAACTTAAAAGATTTAAGAATGGATTATCAGTAATTTTCGATACAGCAGATGAATAAGAACGGTAATGGAAGAGAAAGAAATGCAAATTACTGTTTACCCTCCTCCTCATAACATACGGAAGTAAGCAGATTTCACTATATGTATTGGTAAAATATACTGCAACATAAATACTGGAAATTAAATCCTCTTCAGGACCATCGGCTCCAATACACAACCTACTCACTTATCGTCATATCTGCATGTTTCACAAAAATGCATCATTATTAAGACGAATCAATGCAGGTATGTTCTTGACTTGTTTATGTAACTAAGGAGGAGGATATAAAGAGGATTCACGCAAGAGTGTTATGAAGGATAGCAACGCCTTTACTTGTGGAAATTTGAATTAATTGCTTCGGGTCTCCCTATTTCCACGGAAACCAATGTAAATGATGTGATGTTGGATCGTTGCTATGGATAAACGAAAATTTTATTGTTTCATGTCATATATACCGTATAGCTTATTTTGATTTGATTTATTATAAAGGGTGGTCATAACTTATTTGGCCAATTTCAAAAATTAATTAAAAACACCTATAATGGAGAAATTTGATTTTTTCAGATAGGTAAGGCCCTCTTACGGAGTTCTAAATCTGCTGCGGCGGGGAAAGTATCAAAATGGCTACAGGACAGAAGAAAGCACGTCTGGTTCCAAGAAACGAAATCATTTGTAATTGTTCAACAACGTTTTTGCTTATAATATCGAAATTATCTGTCTCCAAATAAGAATTTTTATCAAGCGTTACTATGAATAATTTAGGGAAACAGGAAAAGTGCCTCATAAGAATGGTACTGTTCGACCATCTGCCTCAGACGAAGTCGTTGAAAAAGTGAGGGAGATCTTCACTCCGTAATTTCTCAAACCAATGCTAATTTAGTTCTTATTTGGAGACAATTAGAATACTCTAGAAGAAAATCTCTTTGATCTCTTAGAATTGATTTGCTTTCTTGCAATCAGTTACTTGCATTCTTCTGCACGGTATCCATTTTGAAACTTGTGTTCGGAATACCCCTCTGCAGCATATTTAGAGCGCCGTAAGGGCGCATTACCTATCTGAAAAAATCCGTTTATACATTTCTTCCATTTATAAAAAAACGATGTTTGAAGATTATAGATGTTTCATTTACATTAATTTTTAAAATGGGTTCAAAAATTTATGAAAATAATTTATTATTTACGGAATTATGAGAAGTACGTTAGGAATAAATCGATGATGTCTGCTAAATACCAATTATTCAAGATTCCTCACGATGAGGACTGCAATTGTAATTGTTTTTAAAAAAATTTAAAATGCTTTAAATTTCTAAAATGATTTACAAATTTGTAATATTTTAAAATATTATTTTCGTTTTCGTATATGAAATAATGAAATTTCAATTAATTGTTTGTAATTGAAGTAGCATTTTACAATGCTTTTCATATGGAATAATGTGAAAAATATTCATTCTTCCTTTAAAACTTGTTTTCCGAATTTCGATAGTTTTATTCACGAGTAATCTGACTTCGTAATAAAATTATCTTTTGGAGAATATTATCATATTTACTTATTTTTCGCTATTTCTAATGAAAATCAGAACTTTGAGTTATTATCGATAATTATTTTCAACTACTATAATAATTTAAGGTGCCCATGTTTGAAAAAAATTCAAATCAGGCAGCCCGTATCTTCGGAAAAGAAGTGTCAATTTTTTCAACAAATTTTCAAAATTAATAAATAGAATTATTATACTTGTAATAGTACCTTTAATATGGTATATGCATTGACTAAAACTAAATAAATCGGAAGGTAATTGAGATGGTGAGATATATGTAATCCTACCAAAATCAATTTAGTACCGTAACATCTCATCTATACTTTTGTTATATTTTTCTGAAGAATGAATTTATTTTAGTAGCAGTTCATTTCTTTTTGAAGTTTTGATAAAATCCTGAGCAAGAAATGCCAAAATAATATTTGTAATCAGCACGTACATTTACAATTTCAACAAATCATTTAGTTTATTCACTGGCTGTTACTGTTAATTATTAAAGTAAGAACACATTCATAGACTGCGTTAGTTTCTGACAGGCAGAGACAATATTCTTCTAATTTTCCAATATTCTGAAAGAAAATATTTTCATCGAAGTCTATATACGTTGTATAACAAGCAACACTATCTAACTCAAGGGGAATTAGATACTTAATTTTCCCCTACCAATAACTGATATTACAGATTTCTTTTAACATCTGAAATAAACACAAGAACACACGTTCCTACTAGATGTGAGAAGAAACTCAGAAATATTCTTTATGGTTGAGAAACTCCGAGTAATTTCTTCCTCTTTAAAATTTCAAAAAATTAAGATAGGTGGTGTTCCTTATTAAGATACGAAATATTTCGTTTCATACGTTAGATAACGGTACATAATTTAGTCTCCAATGGACATTTTTTTGTTTTGTAGTGTAGCGCAGATCAAGGGATGCTTCATCAAACATTCCGACTTCAACTATTGGCATAGCGACAGGGGGGTCAAGAAGAGCAAAGATGCACTGGACAATAGTTTTAAGGGACATCATGGGGACAAGATTTCAGTGTGTTAATGTCACTTTTTAATGTGAAATATCATAAGGCGACGAAATAATAATGCTATACCCCGCACGCCATTTACCATTGCTGAACAACTATTGATAGCTGGGATTGAAAGTAAAATATTATGCCCCGGACGCAAATTAAACTCCCTACGTCACTGTCTTCAACCAAATTTATTTCGGGGAAATTCTAAAGAATATAACCACTGCAAACTTGAGTATTTTGATGATATTTAATAAAATCCATGCCAAATTCTACCTATGATGGAAATATCGTTCCCTCTTTTCGAGATACTGAAGACATGCCTCTTGAAATTTCACCACTTTTTTCTTTGAAAATTGCAGGTTGAATCATACCATATTCCTTTACGCTCCTTATATATTGACACATTTGCAATCGTAAGAAATTATTTACTTTTCTTCCTATTTACTACGTTTTGTGGTCGCTGTAGATTTATTCGTAGACATTGCAGGTTTCTAGAAAAGAAATCTCCTGTCCTTCTAATTTCAAAGTAACATTGCGGTAGTATGGATGCCACGTTATACAAATAAAAAAGCTATTACTCTCTTCCTGGGTTAATAAAATAACTGTGAGTCACACTTTTTGCTTCACAAAAAATATACGATTAAGGCAATATATATTTGAAAAACAAGCTCAATATCAGTCCGTAATACTAATTGCCGTGTGGCACAATATCTCAAAATTTTTTTCTATTAGACTTCAATGAATAATAATCTCAGATATAACTGTTTTAACATCAGTTGGCAGAAATCTGTAGCAGGATGTATGCAGGGTGTTTTTGTAAAAATGTAGCCAATCATTAAAGGTAGATAAGGCACACGATAAGCATCCAAAATCACACAGGAACATGGGTGTGCAAATCCATCTTGGGGCAGCAGATGGCGATTAAAATGCGGTTTTTATATAAGTTGCCCTATAAATCTCGAAAAATAAACTACGCTACCTTTCGCGCATGTAAGTAACTCTTCTCTACAAAATTTTCAAAATATTCATTGTATTTATTGCAAATTTTTATAAAATGCTTCGATAATATGTTATCATTTATTCTGTGAGTTTCTTATGATTTTGTTGAAAAACTCTGCAGGTTATAAGAAAAACATACGAGAAATTTAAGAGATTTATGAAAACATTTATATCTCCCAGCATATTCGTGCTACATTTACGAAAATGCATGTAAATATCGCGGAAAACACTAAAAAGAAATGACGAAAGTTGCAAATCATTATAATCTTTTTGTGAAACGGGAAGAGCCAAAATCTCTTTTCACCTTCATCAATTTCTGGCCGATCTCTTAAATCCGTCATGACCAAATTTTCAATGTAAATTATAATTTAAAAGCTATTCTTTATATGGTGGAAGTACGAAGAGATATTCGAAAAAAAATGTGCAAATTTCAAAAGGTATAATTAATTTTGGACAGAGCTCTGTAATTTTAAATGCCGTCTGCTGTCTCGAGATTGCGTTTGCGCACCATGTTCATATGCGAGTTTGGATGGTAATCGTATGTCTGACCGATCCTTAAAGTTTGGCTACGTTCTTTTGAAGCAACCAAAATTTAATTCTTTAACTCGTATTGTGTATATATAAAACAACGAAAAAATCTGAGTTATAAACGGTTTTACATCAATTGATACACTGTATGCAATAAATAAAATTCGTGCGGCGCAACCAATACCTATAAACACAATTTGTCGCAAATTTGTTTTTAGTTTGGTAGAGACTTTATTTTTTAAACTCCTTGCCTTTCCTCCAAAGTTGGATTTTGTATTGTCAGTGCAAAATCCAAGTATTTTGTTATCCAAATTACACTTTTTTAAAACTTCTGAAATATATTCGGCCAACCATGTCAACATGTTTCACCTGCCAAATCCTTTATTTATAATATTCTTACGTGGATGCCGCACTGATATGAAAAATATTTACGATTAGGCGAATAGTTTTATTTCCATGTGGTTTGATGCTTACCAAAAAATGAAAGACACAAATTTGAATCATTTAAATCCTCCTTCAATAACTGGTTTGCATACAGCACCACCAAATCGGTAATTATTGTCTCAAATCCTCGGATTTTGTTCCAGAACAAGTAAGTTTTGCATCGGAACACGCTTTATGCAATTTTTAGGTACAGTCGCGGAAAAAAAAGAAGCCACCTTGCATTATTTGGCCGTCTTTCATCGCATATTATGACAAAAGGTACCAATTTTTCAGGAAATAACGTCTAGTAAAATGGTGCTATGTTTAAAATTTTCTCAGATTCAAATAATACATTTATAAATGCAATCACTTTAAAAGTCAAACTAATGGAAAATCCTACTATTCTGCTAAATTTAAAAATACATTAAAATTCTTCCTCAAATGCCAAGTTTTATCCTATAAATTCTTTCTTTTCAAAAATTCAATGCAAATTCGTTAAATTTGAGTCCTAATATTAAAGTAAAATTTGTACCTTTTGTCACATCTTGAAACATGTAAAAAATATTTATTAACTTAGTATTTTATAATGCCATATAGCATGAATTCATTCTACAAATTTTAATGTTTCTAATTTGATTCATAATTTATGATATGACTCTTCAGATTAAACTATTTTAAAAATCTCTTTGAATAGCCGACTTATAATGCAGGCAATTGATGAAGGCAATTTGATAACCCGGCGCAAAAAAATTCCATTATCTGTTAGAGTAGTTTTCAAATGGTCGACTGATAATGCTTGCAGTAATACGTAACGGAACGAAATGA
>BGPR01034127.1:0-15366 GCA_013235015.1 Araneus ventricosus
AGCCACTGATAGAAATACTCTAAGAAAATTCTAATTCTAATTTTACCTCTTGATTTCAACTGTTGCCAACGTTTCCATTGACAAACAAAAATGCAATATAATGTGACCCTGATTTTTAATCGTTTGTAGTATGTCTTTTCACTTAAAATTTATAATTCAAATTTATGATACTTCAGAGCTATTCCCATTCTTTAAAGGTGAAGCTTTTGAGCAGAATTCTTTAAATTCATTTTGGAATAGTAATCCTAAATTGATCTTTTTCATTTCAAGTTTTTTATCATATTTTCAACTTCTTTTCTTATCTTTCAGATAATTTATTCATCTTTCATTTCTTCATTTAATTCTTTCTTGTCATCATTTCTTTTCTTTCATCTTTTTTGCCAACTTTTTCTTTCAGATAAAAAAAAGCACAGAAATAAGCAAGATTGCTTTTCTATCGTTTGGAATCATTTAAAAATACTTTCACGCAAGAGTTAAACTTTCAATATTAATATTTTAGATTTTTAATGCTCTACAAAAATTAAACTTGTAAATTATTTCCGGTTTTTAATAAAGTGAAAAATAATAAGTTATATTAATGTAAAAAACACGAATAAGTATGCGACTACAAAATAAAAAAATAGGGACACTATGTCTTTATTTACTTACTAAATATTCCTTTTAGAGAGCAATTTTGTATCTTTTCTCAAAATGAAACAAATACAAATAAGGAGAAACACGCAATAAAAAGCCAAAGAGACTTTGAGAGTTTTTTATATTTTGCTGACATTTTATTTTGTGCATGATTAAACGGAGAGAAATGGTTTTAGGAAAAGCTTTCATTTGCCTACGCACTATTTAGATTGGGAAATAAATTACTTCTTGTTAGTAAATTTCTAGTAAAAACAATGGTCAAATTCATTACGTTACTACTCTGAAAATCAGGCTTAGGTTAACATTTAAGTTAAGGTTCTGTTATTCTAAGGATGTTTTTAGGCTTAGATTACTATTCTAAGAATCCAGTTCTGGGCCAATAAAGTATTGAATTAAAGTCTCTAATTCATTGACTAGTACTATTGTAGAAATAAAAACATTTAGAAACAATATTGATAAAACCAGCCTTAAAAATTTTAATATTGATAAAATAAGCATTAAGGCAACGCACGTGACGTCATAGCCACAGGACTAAAGTAACTAAGCATAGGATCTCGCAACTTTCGCGCCTTATTCTGAATTGTTGCGTTCTTTCTGGGATGAATTCGTTCTTTCTCCCTCTTAAACATGGGAACTGGATTCCAAAATAAAATCGGCGCGGCATACTTGATATATATATATATATAATAATACATTTATTCACAAGCAAAACAACAAACACATTAAACATCCATTTTAAGAATTTTAACTGATTACATATCTAAATTTAAATTATCCAATAATCAAATTTATTAAATTAATGCTAAAAGTACCTATAGAAAGTTTTTGAACATATCATTAATTCTGTTACTGTTAAGACTAAATCAATAATTGAAAAAGAAAATCAAAATATGGAGTTTTCAACAATTTAAGTGATCAGCTCGACTTTGGACGCCCTTGTCATTTTAAAATCTCGATTTTATTTGCGCAAAACCATGAATGAGATCAGTTGTTGAAAACATGAAGGCTAAATTTCCCTAAAAATGCAGGAGAAAGAGGGAAAAGAGTCTAAACTCTAAATTACATACCATCAGAATGATATCTAACATTTATTAACAAACATAAAATATTGCACAGTATTCTGAATTGCACCTAAATCAATTAATTCTACATCTAATATATAAATATATTAACAAGGAATTAGTGAATTAAAGTGTGAGAAAATCATTTTACAGCCATCAACATATACATCAGCTATAAGTCATATATATATATATATATATAGACTGTAGTTGATCGGAACTCTCAGCATTTTCTTCCCGCAGATTTTTTTCTTGACATTTTGTATTATGAATGTTTATGTTGCTTTTACAATTCTGTTATGATTGTTTCTTATTTGTTTTATATATATATCAATCTAAATTCTTTAATTTTAGGGCAAATTACCCTTTCTGTTTTTTTTTTTTTCAACATCTTCAATAACAGGGATAGTTTGTACAGCAAAATTGATTTAACCTGGCTAAGCTTGTCCACAGCCAAGCTACTAATTTAAATGTTGAAAACTCCAAATATCTGGATTGCCTTTTTTCAATAGTTTTGATTGCAACAGAATTCATTTACATGTTAACAATCACCTTTTGCTTTTAGTCTCTATAGTACTTTCAATTTTTTAGATTTTATTTTAGATTTGGTTATTTTGTTTAATTAATAAATTTTTAGTTTTTGAATTGCGTTTTGGTATGTCTTGTTTACTTTGTTTTGTATGTTCATAGATATCAAGTTATATATATATATATATATATATATATATATAATGATTTAACTTTTAAATCTTCTTTAATTATTTTTAACGCTGATTCACTTTAAATTACTTCTACTTTAATCGTATTAACAGCACTTCTACTTTAACTTCCAGTGTCCCGAGTCTTTTCCAGGGAGTCCCCGTCTTTCAAGTATTTAAGCCTCTGCGCATTGTTAACGGCCCTTTTTTTTAAACATGTAACCTGTGTGCTAAGACGCGCTGCTTCGATGGGTACCTCTTCAATTCTGGTAATGGCATTATTTTGAAGTATGATTACATTACCTACTTAAATCAGCCTGCGTTTTCGTCTCTACAATGAATAAATTGAAATTAAATCAACTACGGCCTGCCTATTGAAAACGAGTGTTTGCACCTCACTGTTAGAATGATGTTGCACATGTATAATTTTAGACAAATTCCCTCGTTGCGTTGACTGTATGTCGATTCCTGCGCATGTGAACTCAAAAACTCAGCAAAGTTATATTTCAGTATGTAATCCTTACACCAAAATTGTAGATTTACGTCTCATTTTGGACTAAATCCATCAACGGCCAAATTATCTCTAGATTTGTCTATTTATGTGTATTCAAAGAAGAGCACTCCCGCTTTTTATCTTCGTTCTGACGTTCGTTAGTTCTTCACTTTACGATGACGCTAAGCACAAAACGCGCAGTGAGGTTGAAAGAGCACTCCCGCTTTTTATCTTCGTTCGACGCGTTCATTGGAGTTCTTCACTTTACGACGATTTCACTGAAACGCGCGATGGGTTGAAGAAGAAGAGCACTCCCGCTTTTATCTTCGTTCTGACGTTCGTTAGTTCTTCACTTTAGATGACGCTAAGCACAAAACGCAGTAGGTTGAAAGAGCCTTCCGCTTTTATCTTCGTTCTGACGTTCGTTGGGTTCTTCACTTTACGACGATGTTCAGCACGAAACGCAGTGAGTTGAAAGAAGAGCACTCCGTTTTTTTTATCTTCGTTCTGACGTTCGTTGTTTCTTACTTTACGACGACGCTCAGCGAACGCGTATGAGTTGAAGAAGACACTCCGCTTTTTATCTTCGTTCTGACGTTCGTGGGTTCTCTTACGATCTTCAGCGCAAAACGCCGATGAGGTTGAAAGAAGACGCTCCGTTTTTATCTTCGTTCTGACGTTCGTTAGGTCTTCACTTTACGATGACGCTAAGCACAAAACGCGCAGTGAGGTTGAAGAGCACCCCGCTTTTTGATCTTCATTCTGACGTTCGTTGGGTTCTTCACTTTACGACGATGTTCAGCACGAAACGCGCAGTGAGGTTGAAAGAAGAGCACTCCCGTTTTTTATCTTCGTTCTGACGTTCGTTAGTTCTTCCTTTACGATGACGCTAAGCACACGCGATGAGGTTGAAAGAACGCTTCGCTTTTATCTTCGTTCTGACGTTCGTTGGTTCTTCCTTATACGACGATGTTCAGCACGAAACGCGCGAGTGAGTTGAAAGAAGAGTACCCCGTTTTTTATCTTCGTTCTCGACGTTGTTGGGTTCTTCACTTTACGACGACGCGCTCAGCCGAACGCGTAGTGAGGTTGAAGAAGAGCACTCCGCTTTTATCGCCGCTCGGCGTTCGTTGGGTGCTTCACTTTACGACGACGCTCAGCACGAAACGCGCCGGGAGGTTGAAAGAAGAGTACTCTCGCTTTTTATCGTCGTTCCGACGTTTGTTGGGTCTAGAGATCCCAAATTTGGTATGTAGTTACTTGGTATGGGTAATAAGTACTCACTAAGAAAGAGTTTTTCGAAATTTTAGTTAGATTTTTAATTCGAAATGTTAGCATTCTTCCTCAGTAACTTTCGAAATATTATTGCACAGTACTATTTTTACACCACTTTAAAATTTAAAAAAAAGAAAGGCGCAGTTCGGATCCGCGCCGTAGTTTTTTCGTGAAAACGTCGGGATAAAATCACAAAACAAGTGTTTAGTATTAATATGCAATTTAATTATCAATCTCTTTAATACAATAATTACACAGAGTAGTATAATGGTTACAGAATAGATAAAACACAAGAAACCACAGACCCTTGCTACATGCGATAAACTTGCGCTGTGTGTAAATATTGAATTAAAGAGATTGATAATTAAATTGCATATTAATACGAAAAACACTTGCTTTATGATTTTATCTCGAAGTTTTCACGAAACATCTACAGCGCGAACCGAACTGCTCCTTTCTTATGTTTAGTTTTCGACGGCGCCATCTGTTGACACTATATAAAACTACATTTCACGTACGCGCAGTAAAACATTATTCTCTACAAATGCTCATATTTCTCGTAATATTCAAATTTCTGAATTCAAATTTTAATACAATGTTTCTTTTACGTATTGTCAAGTATCCTGTAAGTTTCGCACAATTCGAAAGAAAACTCCGCATGTTATAATAAAAAAACATGCGGAGTTTGAAATTTTCAATTTAATACCAATTTTTACTTATATTCTGATAAATATTTTTATTGTCTCACTTTGGTTCCTAGTAATACTCCTCAAGCTCTTTAAAATGACACCAGGATCAACCTCTTAGCTATACGCATTTCCACGCTAAACTTATTCATAACCTTACATAAAGCTAATTCATAACAATCACGAGCATGCGCCTACACTGGCACGATGGCGTCACAGGCAGAACAAATACTATGCGACAATTTCTTACAGATATGGTCTATCTGTTGTGGGGTCAACCATTCTTTTCGCATTGTTATTCTCGTAATTATTAGCGATTCAAATCTGACGGTATTTTGTCTTACAAGAAAGTTCGACCGACTATCACTATAACGAGAGGCAAGACGTTTTCACGTCATTTTTCAAAATATTTTGAAATATGTTTTACGCAAATACTTTTCATCGTTTTCGTTACTGCGTTTTCGTGCGTGACGATATTAAATACTCTTAATTTGTGCACGTTTCATCGTCGCTATAATAAAGAGTAATTTTTAAAAGTGATATGAAGACAGACTAATCAAGCCCAGCGGTGGTTTTTCGCGCAGGTGTTAGAGGTTCTCGCCTCATGGTTCGTGAATTTGGGGGCCTCAAAACCTATTCGACTTACATCGCTGTGCTAAAACGACGTCGGCTTTTCGACAATGGGTAGCGCCCCTTCCCCCAATGGGCCTCAAAGCGATTTTTAGCCTGTGGCCTCATATTGACAAAATCCGCCACTGATCAAGCCTAAATCGTTGTCACGCTACGATGTTTCGGAATAGAGGTCGGAATGTCCTTTAAATTTTGTGTATTCACTTCCCTGGGAATTTTCGGATAATGGTTTCCAAAATGATGGTCAAAAAACATCAAAATTATCAAAGGCATCAGTGGAAAACTGACAGGGGAAGATATATTTCCGGACACTTTTATAGCAACTTTACGGATTCCAGTTGATAAAGGTTGGTTCCTAGCATAGGCGCAATCATTTTTGAAGATGCAAAGTGGCCTTTCTATGCGGAAGTTTATGAGAAAGTGGAGGGGAAGGCACTCACGACATTTAATTTTTCTGGTTATTTCATAAAGCGCGTAAGGGTAAATTAAAGAATAATAAATAAAGCCAATTTAAAGGTGATCAGTAAAGCGACGTGAATCCTAAATTCTGGAATGGATTTAAAATCGAGAAATTCCCAAAATGGTTATCAAAGCATTCTTAACCCATTTGCAGTAGTAATATAAATAATCCTCACCAGGTGTCACCACCATCTTAAATAAAACATTCTTAACCCTTTTTGCAGTTGTGAGGGGAATAATCATCACCAGGTGACGAATAATACGCTCGTGATGCGGAATATTCCGCATCTGATGATAATCGTCAGTGGATTGAGAATGGGATAAGAGAGTTTTATCATTCCGCGCCTGGTGATATTTATTCTCTTAAGCTGGCCATTCACTTCACCAATGAACTGGATATTTTGGAACGCGGGAAGGAAAAAGCCATAAAAATCTATGGAAATCAGCCAAATGGTTTGTGGTGGTTGGAATCCCGTCTGGACTGAAATCAGAGTGTAAACGCTGGAGTTTAAAGTCTCGCTTCAGAGGGACCCTGAAAGAGGCTAGCGAAAATAACAATGCCTTGCGTAGATTGAAGCCTCGCTTCGAGGGAAGCATAAATTAAAATTTGCTGACTGGAGGAAATCGAAGAGCGATTGAGAAGCAGCTGTAGAGAGGGAAAGAAGATCGTTCCCCTTACCTTCGTTCAGTTAGCGTCCTTTTAAATACAAGTGAATGGTGCGCCTGTATTTTTCGATTAAAATGGGTGGGAAGAGAACCGGGCTTAGGACAAATGGCATGGCTATACTTCAAGTGAATGGACGGCTTTACGAATGCAAAAGGGTTAAGAATGTTTTATTTAACCTTCCAGCAGGCGCGCGTATGCTGGGGATACTTATATCGTACATCGTATTACATATTTATATCGTGTTGTTTTACAAAAATAAATGCAGCTTTTATTTATGTTATCTGTATTTATTAGCTCCACACTAAATAAAGATTATGTAAATAAAAGTTGCACTTAAATTTATAAAAGAACGGTATAAGTATGTCATACGATGCACAATGCAAATATCCCCTTCATATGCACGACTGCTGGAAGGTTAACCGCTTAACTTAACAGCCCGAGAATACTCGTGCATCGAATTATCGAAATTTTAGTCTTATAAACTAAAATTGAATCATTAATTAGCCTTATAATTTGACAAAAAAATATGTAGGATCCATAAACATTTTAAGTATCCTATGCCTTCTTAGGTGAATGAAAACGACAGCCCCTTTCCAAAACAGGAGGCGTCATCTTATTAGATAGCAAAGAAAACTATTCAGTTAAGTGGTTAAGAACGTTTCATTATTCTGCGCTTGGCGATAATTATTCTTTTATGCGAATGTAAATTTGGCGACGATTATTCTTTTACACGAATGTGAATTTGGCGATGATTATTCTTTTACACGAATGTGAATTTGGCTATGATTATTCTTTTACACGAATGTGAATTTGGCGATGATTATTCTTTTACACGAATGTGAATTTGGCTATGATTATTCTTTTACATGAATGTGAATTTGGCGATGATTATTCTTCTACACGAATGTGAATTTGGCAATGATTATTCTTTTATACGGATGTAAATGGGGAGAAATTTTGTTTCTTTGAACTGTCCAAGGATTAGTCACAAATGTGAACCATTTATCCGAGTGCTGTGAACATGATAATTCTGAACCCAACGAGCTGGAAGGATGGAATTTGGCTTGTCGCCTTTGCTCACAAAAGGTAGATATGTTTAAAATTTTGACCCAATCCACCAACGGAGAGACTATAAAGTTTTCATGAATTAAAAAGGTAAATTTTTGAATTTTATGATGGCGCAAAAATCTTTTTCTTCGGGTGACAGTTTCAGAAATCATTGTTGAAAAACATTTCCCGTACGAAATAAAAAAAAATTAAAACGGCAAGCCGTGAGTGGAAAAGCGCATTTTAGATACTTTCAGAGGATTTTCAAAGATGCACCTCGAGAAAATTCAGCTGCATAATACACTTGATAGAATAAAACTTCTTTAAGAGACCAAGCATATCAGCGGCCACTTAATTTTGAGTCCCTAGACATAATACTAAAATAAACTGTATAAACCCTTATTAACTAAACTTAAATCATTGGCATTCTGTCAATAACCATTCGAATCATAGACCACGAATTAAAAATAAGGTATAAGCTTTCATTCATGCGAAAAAATGAACGCAAAAGTTGAAAATAATTTTTCTGATTACAATAAAATGCATGGTTGGAATAAAAGCGTGGGCGCCTTTACCTTCTAGGAATATTCCATTTGTTTAAAGAAATATAGACAAAATATAAGGTGCTACATAAGGCACCCACGCTTTTATTCGAACCATGCATTTTATTGAAATCAGAAAAATTATTTTCAACTTTTGCGTTCATTTTTTCGCATGAATGAAAGCTTATACCTTAATTTTTATTTATTTATTTTAATTTCTACTTTTTAGTGATGGCTAACACGAATACACGCGACATGTCAAGCACAGTAAACCAAATTCAATTATTGAATTCTCCAATATAAAACATATATTAAAATTATTATATACATATGTACTATTACATTTTTAAAATGATTTAATGGCATTAACTTTCTGAAATATAAATCCGTATATATTACGTGATAACTTACAATTATTATCACAGCAAATTAAATTATTTCGTTCATTGTAAAGTTTTTGAACATTTTACAAATGCTTAAATTTATGTAGTCTATAAATATTTCAAACATATAATATATAAATTTCGAATACTTGTCATCACTTTGTGAACGTTTGGCGCAAACGAAATTTTAAAAAAATCTACTTCTGGTTGTTGGCGAATTCTAATAGAAAGTAAACCCAAGACGCGTATAAACACAAGCTACGTCATTCATCGGTGCAGCGCCGGGTGTTGTTACAACCCCAAACTTTATCGCCCAAATATAGAGCTAAAATTTTATTATCATTTTATTAGGTTTAAAATAGGTATATATTGCAATTTTTTTTGCATAATATTGTATTGTCACCGGAAACCCACCACTGTGATAAATTTCAAAGCTGTAGCTCGATTGGAAGTGGGTAAGAAATCGATCTCAAGATTTGAGAACACGACAGTCAAGATGAATAAAAACTCATAAAAAAACAAGTATATATTCGAATTTCCTTTATTTTATTTCAAACAAACTAATGCAACTTAAGGAAAGTATTATAATATTTCATTTAAAAAATAGAAAAGTGGTGAGCTCTTGGCAACCACAAATAGCCTTGTTGCAGTAGTAGTCCTATTTAGTTTATTTGCGGTAAAGTAGAACTTCCGCTATACCCACCAACTTCCGGTAGTAATGCCATGTCAATGGAAATCTTCAAAATATCAACAATATGTTTGGAGATGCTAATTAATATTTAAAGTAGAGTTTTCTGATGTTATGGCTGAAAATATTAAATTTCATGCTTCTATTGCTATAGTTCTCAATGTTTACTTAAAAATAAGAGCCTAATTTGGTGGAAAGGCTGAAATATTTGTTCATTATCGCTCTTTTCGGCGACTTGTTATGCGGTTTAAATTTTTACCACACAATTTAGCTAAATACAATCGTACCATTTAGAATTTAACCGTTTTAAGATCTTTTTTTTTAACCGATTTAAATAGAAAAGATTACAAGAACTCGAAGAAAGCAGAATTCAACGCTTTGTGCACTAAAGAAAGAATCGATTCGAACTTGGCGTTTGATACAGTATCGAAATGGATTTGGCGATTGCTTTAATCGGAGGGTTACCGTAAAACAATCCGTGAATCCAAAAGAAATAAACCAGAAAACTCTTCGACGATAAGGTCACGGTGCATATTTACGGATCCTACATAGTAGGGAATAAGGTCGCTTTTAATTGGTTCTCAGTGTCACGTGATTTGCCTTGCTTCTTGATGATGTCATAGTACGCGCTTAGGCGGGATTTTAATTATTATTTTGTCGTTTCCTATCCCATCGTGAAGAAATCATCATTAACTTCTAATTACGATTATTTGGATGTTTCTAAAGAAAATGATGAATACATGTTTAAAATAAAACAAATAAAGGACGAACCTTTAGCATTGGTAATTATACTTTAGCTTCACGACGTCATTTAGAAGCAAGCCAAGTCACGTGACGCTGCGAGCCAATAAGAAGCGACCTCACTCCCTACTATGTAGGATCCGCAAATATGCGGTCAAGGTGGGAACACTCCAGAATTTTATTTGGCTGCATGGACACTATGAACCTCATTCCGAAAACATAATGACCGTTTGAACATAATATGTATTAGGAGACACTCTTATAATGGCTTCTTCCAATACATAAAGACTCGCCATCCTGCTATTAATTGACCATAATAGGAGGTTATGTTCAAATTTACGATCGTTTGAAGCGATGCGATTTTGCTTTGTGGTAGCCCCATAATAGAATCAATAAGTTCTGACATAAATCACGAAAGCGTGCTTCCGATTTATTTTAATGGCGCTGTGTATCTTTTTCTGAAGGTCGATTTTATGTAAGCGAATTTTAGGGTTCAAGAGGAGCGTTTTCCCCTGGATTTAAAATTTATTTTAGAAACTCGAAAAAACTTGGTTTTTTTTCTAAAACAAAGCAAAATGAATAACGTTTTGTTACTTCCAGGAAATTAAGACGATTTTAAAATTTTTTAGTGGATCTCACAAATTCGCGAGAAAGTGGCAACAGCATAATTTGAAAATTATTGGGCATTTTCGAACAGAACTATTTAAGTTTGTGTTATTTGTCGTGTTTGAATTTCTTATAGAGTAGATGACAGAAAATACAACTGATCAAAATTTTATGAGAACGAAAAATGTGGTTTTGGACGAGAATACGTAGTTGTTTGCAAGTAATAGGTAATAAGGCAAAAAAAAAAAAACTCTTTTCGAAATTAAAACGTTTAATCCAGAAAACTTCATTCTATAATCTATTAATGTTTTATTTTCTATTTATTTTTAACGACTAATTCGTTTGTTCCCACTCTGGTAAAAATAAATTTAAAAAGAAATAAAATCGTCTGCTATTGATGCTGCATCAAATTTTAACTAAAATAAAGATAATAATTTATGTGGAGATGATTTTACAAAATCGTCTGCAATTGATACTAAATTAAATTTAATTAAAATAAAGATAATATATATATGGAGATGCTATAAATATTTATGAGTAAATAAAGCATAGAGAAGGATTCTGAGCATGCGCATTACGAAGTGATCTTAATTTACTACTTTAATATTCACTGAAACAATATTGTCACTTTTAAAAGAATAAGAAAAACTTCTCCATTCTCTTTCTTTCCTTGCTTTAAGATTATAAAATTAGATGCACGTGGACCACAATTTTCTGCTTTATTTATTTATTTATTGTACGGAGTTGTAACTTTTGCTAAAATACAAACTTAGCATCGTTACTAGTGTTATAACAAGAGAAACAAATTAAACAGATTTACCATGGAAAATATGAAAAAAAATCTTTTAAAGAAACAGCAAAAGCAAGAGGAAAAACATTTAAACAAATAAAATGAGGAGGAAAAAAAGCGAGCTAGAAACGGTTGCAAGACAGAAAGAATTTTTCAAGTGCTCTCAGCTTGATCTTGGCATTCTTTTCCAAATTTAACAGGCTTTGGAGGGATGCATCGGAGTAAACAGGGTTCAAATCTTGAATTTCTTTTCAGAGCTGAAGTCGTGGTATCTTGGGCAAAGAAAAAGGATGTGTGATATAATTTCTTCCGGATGGACACAAAATTCACAGTTAGGAGAAGAGACGATATTGAATCTATGAAGGAGCTTATCAGTAGGAAACATATTAGTTCGAAATTTGCTTAAAAGAACATCCCTTTTCCTTGTTTTGTTCACGAGTTTCTGTTTTTTCTTTATTGTATCCAGATGTTTAAAGTCTTGAAAATATTTGCATGTTTTCCAGCAGTTTTCTTTTTTGTCATTATTGTCTTACCGCCACGAGAAAAAACCCAGACACTAGACATCCAGATGGCGGTCCTTATGGAAACGGGATATTCCACTGCATTTTGGGGATGAGGAAGAGGGCTTCATTTCGTTTGGCGCAGATAGAACTGGCGGAAGTCTTATTTCGCTTTGTACCGTGACCTTCGAGTCACGTTTGCACTTCGGTCGAAAACGAATTTTCGCCAAACGAAGAGCGCTAGTTTGGCAAACGTTGCGGTTGATTTTATATCCGTCTCACTCCTTTCTTCGACTCGTCTACGTGAGGCAACCCTGTTCAAGGTTTTCCTCCTGACGGTAGGATAGTATACTTCTTTCTGATAGCGGCAATGAGATCTTCTCCAGCAAAGGACCCAGATCAGCGTAATTGACAATGAATGATTAAGAGAGGAACGAAGAATTTTATGTAGTTCAAGAATGACAGATGAAGATTCATGAGTAACTGATTTTAAGGACTCTAAGACGCTTTTACTGTCAGTAAGGATTATATAGGGTTCCCACTTATATCCGTTACACCCACCTTAACTTCTAAACGGTGACAGCTTAGGCTATAAAGTTGGTGTCTAGGTATAGTAAAAAGGCTATGCGCTATTCGATGAACAACTTACAACGCCATCTATCGGCAAATTTTGGAATTAGCGGTCCTATCTCGAAAACGGTACAAGATACGGGAAAAAAGTCAATTACAAAATTGTAGAGAGTCTTCGATTTAGTACGAAGAGACACCTTGAGTGCAATAATGCTAAGAACAAAACGTGTAAAATGCGCATTTCTTTGCTCGCATTTTCGGAAATGTTGACGTCATGTGACACAATTAAAAGGAGAAAATGTTATGTTTCGGGGAAAAAATGACCCAATTATATCTTTTCTTGTGGAAATAATTCAAACAGCAAGTGTATGGAACTTTCCACCAACATTGCAGGACGTATTACTGTTGTTTGTGTTTGCACACCAACTATATGCTAAAACGTGTGCAAAGTGAAATTTAAACAAGGACTCAAATCTGCATTGTAGATGACGGAGAGCACTTTGAACACCGAAAATAAAGGCATATTGTGATAATTAATTGTTTTTTCTTGTTTTAACCCGTTTAGAGACGTCACACTTTCGAAAATCGAGAACAAACAAATGTGCACTTTAAACGTTCATTTCTTCGTATTAATGTGTACAGGGTATATTTTTGTACTAAATAGAAGACGCTCTACAATTTTGTAATTGACCTTTTCCCCGTATCTTGTACTGTTTTCGAGATAGGACCGCTAATTCCAAAATTTGCCGATAGATGGCGTTGTAAGTTGTCTCATTGAGTAGCGCATAGCCTTTTTACTATACCTAGACACCAATTTTATGGCTTAAGCTGTCACCATTTAGATGTTAAGGGGGATGTAACGGATATAAGTGGGAACCCTGTATAATGGTTATTGTCCTTAACATGTAATGATGCATTGTCCTAATGTCCTAAGCATTCTGAAGTGAAAGTGCTATTAACATTTGGAATTAATAGTGTAGAGTCTTTTTGCGTATTGAGATTATAAGCAGCAATAGAAGTTAAACGAGCTGATTTAGACACATCCGTAGCTAAGATAATAATATTGTTGTTACTAATCTGATCCAGATATTCTGTGTAGAAAGTAGAGATGATGCATGGATTCAGATGCTTATTTCTGAGAAGGCAAAGATGAAGTATGGGTATGAGTATCCTGATGATCCTCGAAAATTTAATTAGTTTTCTTAAAGCTATTAAAGATTTATTGGCAACATCGTGTAAAACTATCCGTGTTAGAAAGTTCTAGAAGTTTCTGTGTAATGTACAAATTTAAGTGCGTGCTTTAGTTCTTTGAGTATACATATTTTTTACTTTTTGTCTTTGGCTTTAAAGCCGGAGTTTGATTGTTTGTGTTTCCTACTCTAGACTTCGCATTTTGAAAATAAATCATATTGCTTTCTAAAATTGATTTTTTTCCCGTGACAATATTGTTGTTACTTTTAAGAAAATGGCAATAATTTGAGTACTCAATGCGGATATATTTATAGCTCTTGTGCTGCCAAATAAAAATAAATAATAGACTTTTCAGTTATTCTAATTTTTTTAATGGCAACGATTCTATTTCTCATTTTGCATATTCCCGAATACTTGCTTTGTTGTGCAGCAAGCAACCCGCAATTTTTAACAGTAACAGCGCTTTTACTTTGATTAACCGTATACAACAAAATAACAAGACTGGGAAAATAATGAGTACGAATAATTTTAATAGCTGCTAAACAAAAATAAATCTGAGACCTTTCAGTTTATTACTAGCCAACACTTTAACATGCTTCAAAAAATTGAATATTTTTTTCAACATGATAGTATTTTTAGGCTGACATTCTTTCTGTAAATTGCGCTACGCAAAAATTGTTAGCCACAAAGTGCAATGACTGATGCAATTAAGCCAGGCAGAGGAATCGAATCTATAACCTTATCACGATACGATGTTTCGGAACGGAGAGTCTGCGGTGGCTTAGTGGTAAGGTTTCAGCCTCGGGGCGGGAGGGCTCCAGGTTCGAATACAGATAATAAATAATAAATACAGATTATATAAATTAAAGTTGCATATATTTATTTTTGTAAAACAACACGATGTAAATATATAATGCGATGCACGATATAAGTATCTCTTGCATACACGCACCCCTGCTGGAAGGTTAATATAACTAAACTTAATCGGACTGAAGGTTCCAACCAATTCCATTTTTTTTTCCCAATTCAAACTTTTTGTATTACGAAATTAGATAAAGAAAACATATCATTTTGAAGAGCAAAATATCCCAAATAAATAATTCCACTCTCCCACTGGGTGAAAGTCTTATTAAGAGACGCAGCGTGAGTTCATTAGGAATTCTCAGCAAGAGGTGAGCATGGAGAGAACGCGACAGCCTTCGAATGGAAACGACAGATCCACAAACAAGTTCTTTCACTGCCAGAAAGTTCCCATTTTTCTTTATCTGTACAAAAAACAGATACACTGCTTCATTATCGTTCTTACATTCAGTACTGTTTCATTATGTTTTAATGTGGTGTCCTGAAAATCAGACCTCCCTCGATGGTTTTCCTTGGGATTTTGATTTCATAAATGTATTAGGAGCAAATGTTACTGAACGCAGTCAATGCCATGAAATGCTAGTCAGTATTTATTTTTTACAGAGATTCAGGGGAGTTGGAACCCCAAGTACGTTAACCCTAACCCTGATACTTCGATGTACCTTTCCTCAAAATCTGTTATAGACTCATGTTTGAAATTTTTTATGCAAGTAAAGTACATCTTTCTCATTATACTAAAATGATTTTTAAAAAAAATTCAAAAATTTATTTTTTGCAATTTTTTTGTGTGTCAGAACAAAAAATGTGAAATTGGCCATTTCGATGTACTTTTTCTCAAAATCTGT
>BGPR01034128.1:0-16632 GCA_013235015.1 Araneus ventricosus
TGTGTCTCGGTAAGTAGCTGGAAGATAGGGAAACGATTATCTCTTGCAGGGTTTCTCCGATATGCCTGCTTCATACTGATTTGATATCGCCCGGAAGTTTGAGAAATAATTAGCAACCAAAGCGGGAGTGGTCTCCCCAAACTTTCTCGTATACTTTCTCTATGGAGATTCGTCATCTCGAGTTCGGTCTTTTGACGATTACACATTTTCTTTGTATACTTCGCATACGTGAGAAAGTAAAAAACAAAAAGCGAACAAACCCGATTATCATCTGTTGCCACGTTTCAAAAAAAAAATATTACTTTGAAGCAGAAAATAGGCAATGCAATGAATACTAAAGCGAAAATTCTGCTTTAAATCTGAATTCCCAAGAAAACAATTTATACTACCACAACCGTAACAATTGCAAAAGCGTGAATGAAAGATTTGCTGAAATAATGAGGATCGGTTTGATACAAACAATAAAAAAATTGTTAACACCCGTTTGAAAATGATATTTATTGCTGTAAATAAATTCCATAACAATAACAGATTGAAAACAATACGCATGCGCATGAGAATCGGATTAAAAAAGAAATTACAGTAATTTGAACGCCTCTTTGACGGATTTTAAGAAAAACTTTTATAATACGGTCTTATCTATAACTACAAAAAAAACTGTGCATCAAATTCTCAAACCATTCAGCCAATCTGCTTTGAGTTATATGTTCATGACCTGGGACATAAAAAGACAGACTGCTGGCGGATTTTCTCCAAAATTTGATAGAAACCACAAAATTAGTGTTTAAAAGACCATACCAAATTTCATCCCTGCTCTGTTTGGTTTTCGAAGAATGTCACAGACAGATGATATCTGAAAATTAAGTTTTCAGAGAGGCTCAACGTAGAGATTCGTCAAACCTGAGTTCGACTTTTTTTGATTTGATTACACATTTCTTTTGTATGTTTCTGCATACGAGAAAGTAAAAAATCATTTTTTATTTTCATCAGCAGAGAGCAAAGAATGAAAATAATATCTCGGCTTTTGTTTGTTTTGTTTTTAATGTATATAAAAACACTCCAGCAGTCGAAAGACGTTATCTCATTACATTGTTTTCAAAATGAAACAATGTTCTGGCAATGGATTCTGAGACTACCACTTTGACGATTTTACCGGAAAGGTACAAAGGGACATCAAAGCATGCATTTCCGGAGATTCGTTAGATCACGCCTGCAAACAAACATCACCCTTCCATCACTTTCCTATGATAGGTTACCCCGTCCTCCGGCGCATGCGCAAACGCGGAGGTTTCCGAACTGCTAAAACAATACTCTGCATAATTAGGCTGCAAATGATAATAGTTTGTTTAAAAACTGTCGCAAAGTGACCAGAGGAAGCGATAAAAAAAAAAGAAGCGGAAGTGAAATATCCTTTATCAATGAGTAATTAATTCTAAGAAATGTTATCATGCTCTAATAAGTGTACAAGTTTGTCATATGACAAAAATTATTTTATAATTTCAATATATTCAATGAATATTTTTAAAATCTTTAAATTTTTACGTCAAATTACATCAAATTTAATTTTATTTAAATTAAAATGTTGAGTTCTCTTTGCCATTACTGCTATTGCCCAAAATTAGTGTCTTGCCTACAGGTAATTAAAAAATACTCTTCCGCGGATGGTGAAAAAAAGAACACTATGGTCCAAACAATATGAATTCTTCGACAAGTTCAGTCAGAGAAATATTTAAAGAATTCATTTAGTAAAAGGAATGAAAAAAACCGAACGGAAATCGCGTCATGCGTTATGGATGAATGTGTGTTTCGAATTGAATAACTCTGATACTTTTTGACGATATAATAAAAAATCACTGTGTTTGAGATCTTCAGTAAACTAAAGTTTATTTTCTTACCTCAGAGAGTCAATGGTCTAAAAAAAGTACTCTTGTGATTTAGCACTTTTATATAGAGATACAGAAACATATAAAAATATCCTTAAAATTATAAACACCTTTGTTTTTATCAAAAGCTAGGGAAGTAACTTGAGAACATTTCGACTCCATAAAGCTCTTCAAAATTTTCTTTCAGAGAAATGTTTATCCTTTACTTGTTCAAAGTAAATGTTTCTCAAATAATAAGAAAGTAATTTATATATCATAGACAAATTAACCGCTAGGTACTTAAATTTGATAGCGGAACTGCGGTTAGATTCTTCATTTCATGCGATTGTCGTTAACTGCGTCATCAGCTATTAACAACATCAAAGCATCAGCTTGCCAGTTAAATATCGAGCTATTAACAGCATCAAATAAATATTATCAAAGTATTAACATCAAATACAAAAGTAATCAATTTTATAAGTTATGGTTAAGTTAATCAGTACTAATTGTCATGTGATTAAAGTAAATGAGTAATAATTATTGTAGTTAATTACATTCCAGTCAGTCATGTTTAAGTTACGACTTAATTATTGGGTTTTATTTCGATTGATAAATTTAAGAGGTATGTGAAACAACTCTGTGTATTATTAAATATATGCTTGGTTACAAGGCATTTCGGCTAGATTTTATCTGTGATAACTAAATATTTATTTCAATATTTATAATTTCTATATAATGTCACATTTTCTTCAATATTATCTGTGTATGCGTGGCTTTGTGATGAATTAAGAGATTTGGTACATTTAAAAATTTTTCCGCAAGTACTAGATAAAATGGAATGATTTTTTTCTCATATAATTCTAATATTAAAATAAATCATACCAACAACTCTTGCAATATTCTTATTAGTGGCCTGTTAAGTCATTAAAGTAGAATGCATAAAATTTTCTGAGAAAAGTTATTAATAATAGGCTTTTTATAAAAATTTCGTTTTTTTTTAAATATTTCTTGACAGAATTTTTTGTAGCCTTTTAGAATAACGAGGCTGTCAGATATATAATATATATGGTGTGTATATCATATCAAATAAAAAATTTTGATATATTATTTTTTCTTATTTTCACTTAATGTTTGAAACCAAGGCATATATATATATCTGAATAAATAATGTAAATTTAATAATTTTAATAATCCTAAAAATCTGAATATGTTTCAAAAGAAAAATAGGGAAGGCGTCATTTTAGGAATTTGTCCACAATAACTCAGCATTATATGTCCATAGGTGGCACTGCATAAAATGTAATTCATTCTTGATCCACTACAATAGCATTTTTACTTGTGGAGTCATTGATTGCTATGAGTTTCATTTTTTCACCTCGAACAAAGCTTTTAACATTACAATCCAATATAAAATGCGTATTACATTTTCGAAAGAGTTTGGAATGCATATGTTCTGGATTCTGGTATATAAAGTCTTTCAAATCACATCAATCGAATCAGGAATCTACAGCTCACCCTCAATAGTACTTCTCCTGAGGACTTCTGGCTACCTATGGTGTAGATGAGTTCGGCTCCGTTCCTGGCGAACATGGTGTTGCTAGAGCGCTGAATAGCTCATGCTTAGATCACTGCGGGGACCACATCAAGCAAACCCCAGGTTTGAGATGCGCCTCTCTGACTATCACTAGTAGGCTGTGGCTACGCTCAGCTGAAATACGGCAATGCCGGGTCGGCCGACCCGCTTACGGAGTCGATGGACAAGCCTGGCGAGCCAGTTGTGTTCAAATCAAAATTCCCTTGCATCAGTGTATGTTCACGAAGTGCACTAACGACAGAAACAACCCTGACGGGGTTTGGTAGATGTTGGTGAGGAGTGGCTTTAACTCAAAGCGTGAGCTGGATGAGACGCACTAAGAGTACCAATTGATTTCAGTGCATGATAAAACCAGGGTTCAGGGATAATGCCCCCACAGCGCATGTCGGCTTAGTCTGCCTTGGCTCCATGATCACTCTTCGAAAGAGGGCTCGGTCTCCATTTCCCTGGTCTTTGGTGCGGTGGCACTGATTCTGAGGAATCATTTGGGCACCCTTGTCCTATGAAACCACGGCCAGGAAACCGAAGCAGTGTTTCGAGGTAGATGCTTGCACATAATACGTTAGGCATCCTGCCCCTTGCCTGTCTCGGATTGGTCGGCATGATGTCTTGGCATACCTCTCCTCTGCCAGAGATGCCTGCTCTCTCAGGGCGCTAGATGTTGCCAGGTGGAGAACTCCTCCCTTCGGGAAGTGAAGGGCTCCCGGGTTGGAGGCCCTTGGGCTCTCATGGACCCAGCCTGAACTAAAGAGGCATCTCCCCAGGGTTGTGTTTCCACATTCTGTCCCGGATAATACAGATTGCTTTGTTTGTAGATTTGTTGGACTTTATGGAATTATGGGCTTCAAAAGAATTTTCATTTGGATCACTAACTCACAATTCTTCATTTCTTCGTCTAAGTCAGGAGATGACTTTGGTCAAGTGTTTCGTTTTCTATATTCCGGTTCCTCTTGGAGCCTACCCAATTTTTTGAAATTTACAGAAGGAAGAAAAACCCCAAATATTTCAACCTAATAAAAATTTTTTCGGATTTTTTATCAACTCGTTATGAACAAAAACTATATAGTTAGCTAACTAGATAGACTGCAAGGCCATACTTCAGTTAGTAGAATCTGTAGGATTCATAATAACGATTGCATTTCGCTTTTGATAAGCTTCAGGATTGTCATTCGTTAACATAGTCGGCTGTACATTCAGATAACGAACACAAATCCGAAAATTAATACGTACAAATTTTCGTCTAAACCATGACTCTTCCTTGAAAGACCTCGATCCTACAATAAATACCTTACTTATAGCTCTTATCCAGAGTAGTGAGATCTCCCATGACTCGATGACTTAGGAGGTTATTATAAGACTGTTGATTGATAGATTTCTTGGATTATTGAAATATTTTTGATAGCGTAAAATATAAAACAATACATCCTACTTTTTTAAAGCGTATGACAGAATTCATGTTGTCGTTTTAGCTCAGATAACCAAAATTATTCCTTCTTAATACATTTAACATCCATCTTCCGCTTTTAAACCTTGTTCTCTAGCGTTTTAAAAATGATAAAACACTAAAATATTTGCAAGAAATTTATATATCAAATCAAATTCTACAACAAATTAAAGATCAAATTAGTTTTCTTTTCTCTGGCTTACGATTAGTTTTTTTGCCTATTTTATTTAGAAATAAATGCAGAATTCTTGCAACATTTTAAGTGTTAACATTTGCAACATTTTGCAACATTTTTTTAAAACGCTAGAGAGCCAATGAGGTGTAAAAGTGGAAGATGGACAAGTTAAATGATATTTTTTTTTTGCAAGGGCAGTCGAATTTACGCTGCGAAGTTACACTGTAAGGCTAAAACAAACACTGATGGTATACTATATAAAAGTAATGTGTATTTGTTTTATGCTTTGGAGCGCTCATGCAAAAATATTTCATTAATCCAAGAAATGCTATCAAAATTCAACAGTTATAATAACAATTACATGCCTCCCCGGGGGAGAACCACTAGTTTGTGGATAAGAAGCCGTCGGATAAGTAAGGGGGGATCTCTTTCTGCAGGGGGTACAAGAGGTTATGGAACTTGGTGAGTTGTGGTTTATGGAGTGGGGAAGAGTTTATGGAATTTGGCGAAATTATATGTTTTACCACAGTGTATATATTTATATGTATTTTATAATTTGAATCTGTTTGTGTTGATCTGAAAATTTTTGTTGATTATTAATTATTTTTTATCAAAATAATAATTACGTTTTTGCTGTCTTTTCTCTTGCGGATATGTTTGCACAGTACGCACAATTATATGCCCTAAAAAAAGCATCCGACACTTGTAGATTTTCACATTTTTTAGAATTTCTCCGAATGGTTTAAATCGACTGCCTTTAAATTTCGAACATGTAAAGAACCTAGACAATAACTGCCATTTACATTGAAGATCTGGTCCTGAGGGACATTAGGCCGTATACAAACCATGAGAAAACGTTTTTGGTCCAACTCCCTGCTTCATCAGAATACTATAACAAGCGATGAAGTATGAGACATGATAATTTAAGTGCATAATATTTACAGGAATTTTTGTAAACTCTAGAATATTGGAAGGTTTTCGTAAAATCTCTAAATTTCGATCTGTTTTTTCTTATAACATGAGAGTTTTCTGTTATATTATGCGAAACTACAGTATAAGATGACAATCAGTGTTAGATTGTAGATAAAACATGGGAAAGAATTGTTGAATATTACAGGAATTATGAGTTAACTTTAGTAAATAGTAAGTTTATGGATCGCATGAAACATAGTGTACCTTTTTCTTTCACAACTTAAAGCCGTTATATAGGGAATCCTATATAAAAACATCAGTCAATAATATTATAGATCTAAAAGATATTGCATTACTACGAGTAAAAAATTTTGTCATCACGGAAGTTAAAAGATGAGGGGTTGTACATAAAATTGATATTTTTAATTTATACCTTTAATAATAGTTAAGAATTTGTATAGGTAGTTCTGCGTGATACCCATGAACACGATACAATTACGTGCATAACTTAAATTCAGCTAATTAGCACATCATAAATAACAAAAAATTTTATTTAATTATATTATTTACATGATTATTACAATAAGTTAACTATTACAATTTAACAGCCAAATGATATTCTTTAAATATATTTTATTTTAGTGGCGAAACGATTTTTTATCTAATTAATTTCTTTCAAAATATTTTAATAATTCTGCAATATATATTTTTTATTTTTACGAATATTAGATGTGTTCGATTCAGCAAATTCTAACCTTACAATTCAATATAACTATTTAAAGTATATAAGTTTAAAAAATATCAATTTAGTGAGCAACCCTCATCTTTTAGCTTCTCTCGACAGGAGCTTCAAAATTCTGCTCGTTGTAATGCCGTATCTTCTGATCACTACTATTGAACTGAATGTGTTTGTATATTAAGTTAAGCTTCATCTGGCTCTTAGTTGTGAAAGAAAAATTACACTATTATCTATGTTTCTGCTGCACGCAGTAAAAAACACACTATTTAGCAAAATTGCCGTCTGTAATATTCAAACAATTTTCCAAAGTTTTACACAAATGTTTCAACATATTGTCATCTTTTTCTGTAAGTTTCGTACATAATATAACAGAAACGTCCTTGTATGCTATAAGCAAAAAAAACAGGGAAAATTTGAGATTTTAGAAAACCTTATATCTCCAAATATTTGCGCTGAGTTTAGCAAAAAAATTCCTGTAAGTATTATGCACATTAAAACATTACTATTTTAAAAAGTCATCTTGTTATCAGTATTCTGTGAAGGGTGGACCAAAACGTTTTGTCTCTCATCAGTTTGTAGATGTCCCCTAATGTTCCCTCAAGACCGAATCTGTCAAAATGTGAGTTATTGTTCATTCTTTACATGTCCGAAGTTTAAAATGCAGTCGGTTAAACCATTCCGAGAAATTCTAAAATGTGAAAATATGCAAGTGTCCGGATACTTTGGGCATATAGTGTATGTTCTGTATCTAGGATCTGCTGTGCATTTGGGACTTTTGGTTGAAAACCTCCCCTCCCACGGAGCTGTATATATTTTCTTCCATTTTTTTGTGTGTATTGTTTGAGTTGTTTTTGTTATATGAATATGTAGAATTAGAGTTTTGTTTTCCTTTGTATATAGTGTTGCCCCAGATGGGCTACTTTGTAAATTTGTATTGTTATCTCCTGTTTGTTTGTATTATTGATGAATTTCTGTCTGATATTTTCTTGAATTCATTAAAATTTTTGAAACTTTTTATATATTTGGGTACCTTTTGGCCCTCTTATAGCAATCTGGAATTTTGGTGTGCCTTGGCCAGCCCGTTTTCAAGAAATTCCAGTTTTTATGAAAGATTTCAGAAGTACCTACGGTACCATTCTGCTTAAGATTGACTGTATCGTTGATTTTGCCAGGTTCCCTGGCTTTCCTTTGGAATTTTCAGAAGTACCTACGGCCATATTTTGTTGAATTTAATTTTCATGGTATGTTTTACTAGGATGTATACTTGGTGTACATCCTAGTAAAGAAGTTGGGTTATGAGTAAAGGTAATGGTTTCGTGGACCAATATAAATACCAATATAAATATTTACAAAGTTGGGTCCTTTCACCCAACTTTATAAATTTGTATTGGTATCTTTTGATTGTATTATTGAAGATTTCTGTTCTGTTTTTTTTATATAAGCCCACTCTAGCCTTTTATGTATGCATTCGGTTACACAATAAATGCTGTCTTGGGAGCTGGGTGCCACGGCGTTCCTCTTTCGTGTTGGGCTGGTTCTCTTTCCCCGGCTGCCCTCGTAGCGTCTTACACCCTATAGGGTAGGCCGGCAGCCGTAGGTTGGGTAGCTTTTAAATTTCGAGTGCCGTTTTACTTCAAAATTCCATTTGACTCGTCCCTCTACTGATATTATAGCACATTGGTTTTCAAGTGTCCTCAGAAATGAGAGTTCTCTTAAAAGACTGCAAGAAACGTATTTCATACAGTCTTTTAAGAGTGTGTGAGAGTCTTTTTTAAGAGTGTGTAAGAGTCTTTTTCTGTGTGTGTTTACGAGTATTTATAGGTATTTATTTATTTACTCCCTTTTTCTCCTTCCTTTGGTTGGTTTCTGGCAATGTGTCTATTTTTAATTGTGTATTTTGTTTCTGTTTTACCATATATTTGTTTGTGTATTGTTGTTGATGTTTTACCATATGGTTTTGTTATATTTATTTTGCACTTTGCTTGTCATGGAGTTCTCTGTAAGTCATGTTGTGTGTACACCCTTTGTCGACTCGTAATTGTGATTTTGCCATTTTTCCTTTATTTTGCGATTATTCATCTATTGAATAAGTGCGTTCTTCGTTATTTCCTGCACTTGAATGCATACTGGTATAATAAAATGTTATAAAAATTAATGTAATGTTATAAAAATGTGTAATGTTATAAAAATGTAACACAGTAATGTTATAAAAATTATGTAACATGTAATGTAATGTAATTATTATGTAAAATTATGTTTTTATGTTATTAATTATTAAAATTATGTAATTACGTAATGCAATGTAATTATTAATGTAAAAATTATGTAACATATAATGTGATTATGTATTATGTAATTATTAATGTAAAAATTATGTAACATATAATGTAACATGTAACATAATTATGCAAAATTATGTAACATATTAATGTAACATGTGTAATGTTATAAAAATTACTGTTCTTTTCTATTAACGCGCCGAAATATGCGACCTTTCCGTGAGAGGGAGTTTCCAAAATGCGCGACATAGTGACTTAATCACATAAAAACGTAACAAATTCACTAGCCATCTTCAAAGTTCACTAGTTTATTTCCAAAAGACACACACTTATAAAGTCACTTTTAAAAAAATAAAAGTACTTTATAAAGTCACTTATAAAGTCACTTAATCACATATAAACGTCACAAATTCACTAGCCATCTTCAGCGACCGGGAACATTATGTTCACCGGGAACATAATTTCAATTGAATCTCTTATGCATAATTTGATATTCATTCATTCACAGTCATTTTCAATTCTGACAGAAATTTAAACGATGTTCTTTTAGGGACCTTGCGCCTGTTTATCTTATGGATAAACAGGTACAACTTCATTTGTCGATAATTTGATATTCATAATAGACTTTTGGGGTCTTAGACCTTTGTCCCTTACCCACGGGGAATTGTAAATATGTTTTGTTTTGATTTGTTTTTGTTTTCTGAATCAACTATTGTTTTCCTCGTGTAAATAGTTTTTTTTTTGTCTCTTTGCCACAGACGGGCTAATTTGTATATTTTGAAGTAACTTTTCTTTGTATCATTGATTAATTTGCTTTGTGTCTCAATTTATTTATTTATTTATCTAAAGAAAAGACGGGCTTCAAAACACACAAAGAACAAAAGTCACAATGAGTAGATAAAAAATAAAAAAGAATATGCCTTAGAAAGCAAAAAGTAGAACACAGAGAATACATAAAATCATAAAACTTATGCAAACGTATATATAATTAAAAACGAAAACACATAATCAAAACACTTTAAGACACACTATGACACCAAAAGCCGTATTTTTAAAAAATTAACGTTCATTTCCAAAAGGCACACACTTGATATTTAAAAAAAAATGCAATACTTAAGATAAAAATAAATCAAACACGGCGCCAAAAAACTGGTTGAATACAGAAGTTTAGAAGATTTTTATGCTATCAAATAGCATAAAAATCTAAAATGTTGTAGAAAGGCAAAATAAAGCATATGTATTTAAAAGATGCAAACATTTCGACTTAAAAGCACCAAGAGACATATTAAAAATGTCAAGTTCATCAGAGAACGTGTTAAAAATTTATATAACGAGCCTGTAACCATAATAATAATAACTATAATAATAATAATAACGATAATAATAATAATAACGATAATAATAATAACGATAATAATAATAATAACGATAATAATAGTAACGATAATAATAATTTATATAACGAGCCTGTTATGCATATAAAACCTATATAACGAGAACTTGTTAATATAATTAAATTTTGGCCTAGTCTGGCCCTTTTATGCAAGCATTCTGGAACTTAATAAATGCTGTCTTGGGGGCTGGGTGCTTTGCGTTCCTCCTTTGCGTTGGGCGTGTTCTCTTTCCCCGGCTGCCCTTGTGGAGTCTTACACCCTCTAGGGTAGGCCGGCAGTCGTGGGTTGGGTAGCTTTTAAATTTCGTCAGCTGTGATATAATACGGAATTGAAGACATATTTTATATATATATATATATATATATATATATATATATATATATATATATATATATATATATATATATATATATATTATTCAAATTCATTTGTTGAGACCAAAGATAAAAATATTTGTAAAGATAAAAAATGTGTTTCCTGCATAATGAATAAAACATTTTTCATTGAAATTTTAATGTTTTTAATTTTAATTAAGATTAATGCTTGGTTAAAATTAGTTTAATTTGGTTAAAAAAAGCTTTCAACCGTGTCAAATCCAATACCAAGTTTGGCATGCTGCAGCTTGAAATATTCCAAATTTAGCGACTGTACCGTTTTCTCAAGTAAAATCAAGTTTTTAGAAACGGCTAAATATCATTGTAATATTATATTTTCATTTTGTATATTATAATAATTATTATATATTATAATTATTATATAATTATAATATATATATATATATTATATAATTATTATATTATAATAATATTATATAATTATTATATATTATAATTATTATATATTTGTAACATATTTTCAATGTATCATTTTGAAATAATATATTTTGTAATATAACGTATAAAAAATTGCTGTTCTTTTCTATTAACGCGCCGAAATATGCGACCTTTCCGTGAGAGGGAGTTTCCAAAATGCGCGACATAGTCACTTAATCACATATAAACGTCACAAATTCACTAGCCATCTTCAGCGACCGGGAACATAATTTCAATTGAATCTCTTATGCATAATTTGATATTCATTCATTCACAATCATTTTCAGTTCTGATAGAAATTTAAGCGATGTTCTTTTAGGGACCTTGCGCCTGTTTATCTTATGGATAAACAGGTGCAACTTTATTTGTCTTATCGGTAATTTGATATTCATGGTTCCATTAAAAAAGTAATTTTAAACTTTAAATTGTGAAAGACATTGAACCCGTCTTCTAATAGTAGTTTTGCATATAGTCTGTTTATTGCTTACATAAAGGTCCCTAATTGAGTCAAAAAACTGTCCGTGTCATGTAACATCTAAATGTACGTTTTTGGCGCCAACTTCACTTTCGTATTCCTCGTGCAACATATGCATTTGATTTCAATATTAAAATGTCTCGGCACAATTCACTTGTCGGTAGCTGTCCGCCTAGAACTAGAGAATTTGACTGTTGAGTTTTGTTTGTTTGTGTTGTTGAGTTTTCTTTTATGTCTTTGTCTTGTGCTGCATGTTTTGTGTTGGTCTCGTTCATGTCAATAAATGTTTATGCTGATTAAGTATTCAGTTAGCATGTTGCCGACGATTGCTTTACTGACAGGTGAGCGAAGTAAATGAAATTAATACGAATTGCGTATTAGCGAATAGATGAATTTACGAAGTTTGAACATTTTGTTCATTTCCTAATATACCAACTATCTAAAAAGAATTTGTTTACAGATTTCAGAGTAAAATTGATTTAAAATTTTTAAATTAAAATTAAAATTGATTTGATCTCCTCTAAACTTTCTCGTATACTTTGTAACAAAGGTGTCCTACCCGAAACCCCACCGCGCCTAAAAATTGCGGAGTGCCACGAGTGTTTTTTATATTTTCTTCGCAGAACGCTGCAATACGAAAGGGTCAAGAATGCGACATAAAATTCGCCATGTCGGTAAAATAGCGCCAAGTTTACGAAGGTTATGCGCCATAAAATGCGTGTTAAAACATTAGCTGTTATAAATAACTAGCTGCATGGCCCGGCGTTGCACGGGCAATCTTGAATAATGGGATATTCCCGGGCGGAGAGAAGTGAGATCACGTGAGGCCTTCGGATCCATATTTTTTCATATTCCAGGCTCCGTTTTTTTCCAACAAATATTGTCACTTACTTTCTCCAAGAAATGTAAATATTCTTTCAAATCTAGTCTTTTTATTACTAATTTTCATATGCCCGCCTCCGATTTATTTTTTTACATATATTGTCGCTAACGTAAACGTTACGTTCCCCCCAAAACGTATGCTCTTTTCTCTGTTCTTCTGTTTCTTCGGCTCTTCTCTGCTGGCTACGTTGTCCCATTTCTGCCAATCGTCTATTTCTTTGTTCTTCTGTTTCCTCGGCTCTTCTCTCCTGCCCACGTTGTGCCATGTCTGACAATCGGCTATTTCTTTGTTCTTCTGTTTCTTCCGCTCTTCTGTCCTGGCCACGTTGTGCCATAGTTGACAATCGGCGGCTTCTTTCTTCTTCAGTTTCAACAACTCTCCTTTCACGTTTTCTAATTGCCTCCCGTCTACTGGCAGCATCCCCTGTAATTCCTCTTTTTCTTTTAGGCATCGGAAAAAGTGAGAATTGAACAAAACAAAAATAGTAACTTCCAAATATCAGCTTAAAATAGAAGCTTCCACAAATATTTAAACTTTGTCAAATCAATGAATAATGATTAAAATCACTAACATAACTAATCTATATCTTTCGGCACATAACTTTACAGAAACAAAACACCACTTTTAATTTCGTTAAAATGATTTTGTTGGACGCTATATCACGGGATAAAAAAAAGAATTTATACACTTTCAACAATACACTTTTTATTTCTGTCAGCGTCACTTTTTTATTGTTGTTGTAACAATGTTCCTTAAAGTAAACGATTTCAACCATAAAATAAATTTTGAATTGCGCTGTAACAATGAAAAGTATTGTTATAAAGTATCCCAAACAATGAAAAGCATTGTTGTCAGTTAGTTTTTAATTAATATCTTTTTCACTAATTAAAATTTCGAAATTTAAATGGCCGAAATGGCTTCCCTGGATTATTCCCCATCTTTTGGTACCTTCCGCGCGCTTCTCCGTTCGGCGGTTCGTGAGAAGATAGAGGGACATACATACATACATACATACATACGTTTGTTTACCTTCGAATTTTAATAGAGTAGACTAGCTGTGTGACCCGGCGTTGCACGGGCTATCTCGAATAATGCATTATTGCCTGACGGAAAGAAGTGAGGTAATGTGACACATACCCAATATTCTCTCTTAAATAAATAAGGCGAAAAGAGCTGTTCAAACATTCCGCCCACGAAAACGTGTCAAAATGGACTATTTAAAAAAATACAAAAAGATTTGTTATTTTGTAAAAAAAATTATTCCGTGTCCTAGAGAAATGAAAGGTATATCTCAGAGGTTCCCAACCTTTATTCCCTCGCACACCTCTTGATTAATTTTTGACATATCCTCCCCACCGTCTATGCTAAGAAGTATTTATCAATAATTATAAGGGCTTAGAATAGCTTAAAAGTTAAATAACTCGGATTTGACATTTGCCTGGAAAATATCTGCTCAACTTATTTTATTCTTTATTGCATTTTTACAATAGTATTACTTTAACGCCAAAACAAATGAAATCAGTATTGTAATAATTTTGCATTAACTTATAAGGATTGCTAATAATTACACTCCGTATTAATCAACTATTCAAGTGGTATAGTTATTAAATACCGAGGGACTTGGAGGAACAAAGTTCTATATCTTTTTTAATCCCTTATGTTTTCTTGTTTCCGCCATTAACAACTTTATTTCGCGTACCCCCAAATGGTCCTTTGCGTAACCCCAGGGGAATGCGTACCACAGGATGGGAATCTCTGGTCTATCTAATTCTAGTCTAGCTGTATGGCCCGGCGTTGCACGGGTTATCTCTAATAATGGGATATTCCCGGACGGAGAGAAGCGAGGTCATGTGAGGCTTCGGGGTCCATATATTTTCATATGGCGCGCCTCTGTTTTTCTCAACAAAAATTGTCATATACTTTCCCCAACAAACGTTACGAAGTTAAACACCTTAATACAAAAAAGGAAAGAAAATGATTTTTTTCAAGATATTAATGAATCCAAACACATAAGCTCTCTAAAAAATAAATACTGAGTGACAATCGGCTATTTCTTTGTTCTTCTGTATCTTCCGCTCTTCTCTTCTGGCCATGTTGTGCCATAGTTGCAATCGGCTGTTTCTTTCTTCGTCAGTTTCAACAACTCTCCTTTCACGTTTTCTAATTGCCTCCCGTCTACTGGCAACACCCCCTGTAATTCCTCTTTTTCTTTTAGGCATCGGAAAAAGCGAGAATTGAACAAAGCAAAAATAGTAACTTCCAAATATCAGCTTAAAATAGAAGCTTCTACAAATATTTAAACTTGATAAAATCAATGAATAATGATTAAAATCACTAACATAACTAATCTACATCTTTCGGCACATAACTTTACAGAAACAAAACACCCCTTTTAATTTCGTTAAAATGATTTTGTTGGACGTTATATCACGGGATAAAAAAAAAGAATTTATACACTTTCAACAATACATTTTTTTATTTCTGTCAGCGTCACTTTTTTATTGTTGTTGTAACAATGTTCTTTAAAGTAAACGACTTCAACAATAAAATAAATTTTGAATTGCGCTGTAACAATGAAAAGTATTGTTATAAAGTATCCGAAACAATGAAAAGCATTGTTGTCAATTAGTTTTTAATTAATATCTTTTTCACTAATTAAAATTTCGGAATATAAATGGCCGAAACGGCTTCCCTGGATTATTCCCCATCTTTTGGTACTTTCCGCGCGCTTCTCCGTTCGGCGGTTCGTGAGAAGATAGCCGGACATACATACATACATACATACATACGTTTGTTTACCTTCGAATTTTAATAGAGTAGACTAGCTGCATGACCCGGCGTTGCACGGGCAATCTTGAATAATGGGATATTCCCGGGCGGAGAGAAGTGAGATCACGTGAGGCCGTGGGATCCATATTTTTTCATATGCCCGTCTCCGTTTTTTTCCAACAAATATTGTCACTTACTTTCCCCAACAAATGTAAATATTCTTTCAAATCCAGTCTTTTTATTACTAATTTTCATATGCCAGCCTCCAGTTTATTCTTTATTGTCGCTATATTTTTATTTTCGCTGTCGGTTATGTATTTATTGTCGCTAACGTAAACGTTACGTTCCTCCAAACATTTCCTTTGAATCCTATATTGTTTAATTAAAATTTTTAAATCCAACATTTTAATTACCTTATAGTTAATAACCCAGCGTTTCTCGGAATCCACATTTTTTCATATGCCCGTCTCTGTTTTTTCCCTACAAATATTATCACTAAGCTTCCCCAAAAAACGTAAATCTGTTTTGAATCCTCTCTTGTTGGATTAAAACTTTCAGTTCTAGCCTTTTTACTACCTTAAAGCAGTTTGGTTGGAATGAAAACGCGAGAATTATAATGCTTATAAATTAAAACAGATGAGCATGATATTTGTTTTGCAAAAGAAAAAATAAAACGAAATAAAACAGAAACGATAAACAATTTAAAAGTACACCAAACTGATAAATTAAACACCAGAAACATATATTTTCGTCTTGCCCGTAATTGAATAATAATGAAAAAAACTGAATAAAAATGAATTAATATTTTCCCCCAACAAACGTAAATGTTGCGAAACACCGTACGTCATAAAAGAAAGAAAAATGCAGGAAAACGATTCTTGTCCATTGTTAATAAATCCAAACACAGAAGCTCGCTCAAAAAAATACCAACTTCCGTTAAAGAAATAAAAAAAATGCAACACCTAATGTGAAAACTAATAATAGGGGAAAAAGAAACCGCCGTGAATGAATTCACCATGCTGCCAATAGATGGTAGCACGTCAATTTAATCATTTTGACGTTTTTAATTAATATCTTTTTAACTTTCCTTGGATTATTTTCCATCTTTTGGTTCTTACGGCTAGTTTCAGGATTCAGTGGTTCGTGAGAAGGACATACATACATACATACGTCTGTTGATGTTCGAATTTTAATAGGATATATGATAAATGTTTCTATAATGGGCTATCTCTTATAATGCGTCATTCCTTGAGGTCACGTGACACGTCTTGTCTTACCAATCGACCATTCCTTT
>BGPR01034129.1:0-10784 GCA_013235015.1 Araneus ventricosus
AGCATTATAGACCTTCATCCCTTTATATCCGACTTTTAAGCTAAATCCTATAATTAAAAAACTGAAAAGGGAGTGCAAAAGTCAGTAAAAAATATGGAAAAGTAGGTATTATCTTGGATTGGGAATTTCAATTTTTTTTTGCAATATTCTTAGAATTAAATTCTTCAGAAAGATTCTATAACATCATTTATTGGCGAGATCTGAAGCTAACTTTTAAAATTTGCCAATCACATACTGATTTGACTCATCCGGTCCTGTGCAGGTCTCGGAAAGATAAGATTTTATTTATTTTTTGTATAGTAAATGAAATAAATGATGATGATGTGATTATTTTTTGTATAGTAAATAAATAAATGATAATAATAACGATGGTTGCCTTATTTCCCGTCATCTATTATTACTCATGACATTAAAAACAATAAAATTTATATTAGTACCATATATAGGGAAAAGTTTCCATGTTCCAAGACAGAACTTCAAATGGATTCAGACGATGTTGTTATTTGTTATGTTCACTATTAAAGCATTTCACATTTTTCATTTTAGACACTTCAACGTACACTAGATGCATCAAATGTTTTATGAATCTTTCATTTCTTGCTATGGTAAACAAAAAAAATTTGGGTATTTTTAATTTGACATCTTCGTAGCGAAAAACTATTTCCCCCAAAAATACTCACAGATAAAAGTCTTAAAAAGAAAAATAGCTCGGATAGCATTAAAGGAAAATTTAATAGCCACAATGTAACTTTTAGATTATCATTAAACAAAAAATAAAGGAATAAAGTTATTCGTGTATTTTTATTAATTTAACTTTGGTTGATATTGGGTGGCTTCAAACAAAAGAGCACACTGAGAGAGAGGAACAATGAAAATAACTGATAACGTTCTAAGAACAGTCTCTGGAATAATATATTTTTTTATTTAGTGAAAGTTCTGGAGGCCATCAGTTACTAAGAGAGTGAGTTTTCGTTATCAATTTTTATATTTTTATTTTGAATTGAAATAAAAATTCACAACTTGGTGTAGAATTTCACCACGCCCAAAAGATCTGTGTTGAAAACTTGCTATTTATTAGACTTACTCAATGTCATTTCTTACTCGAAGTCACAATGAGTAGTTGATTTCTCAAACTACGCAGTACTTTTTCACTTTCTCGTATACGAAGTATACAAAGAGAAAGTATTGTAATCGTCAAAAAATTCTAACTCCAGATTTTGACGAATCTCCACGTTTTAGATCTCCCTGAGTCCGAAAAACACAATTTTGGAATTATGTCTGTGAACACGATAACTCGAAAACCATTAGAGCTATGGGGATGAAATTTGGTATGCGGTCTTTAAACATAATTTGTAGGTTTCTATCACATTTTGGACGAAATCCGTCAACGGGAAGTCTGTCTGTCTGTATGTTCGAGGTCATGCGAACGCTCTAACTCAAAAACTTGAAAAGCCAGATGGATAAAATTTTGTACACAGTTTTATCGTCATGAATGTAGGTCCGAATAAAATTTTGGGCCAAATCCGTCAAAGGGTTGACTGTCTGTCGGTCCGTATAATTTACTTTTGAAGAGAATCCTTATCTCCACGCGCATGCGTACTGGAAGAACGGAGAGGAATTTCATTACGGAGTAGCGAATTACGTCAGTTTGTCCTTGATCCGGTAAGAGAGGAAAATCGTTACGCATCTCTTTGAATTTCATTCTTTGCCTAGATATTTTTCAATCACTATAATGAAAAACCTTCTGATAGTCATTGGATTCTGGGTAACAATAGGTTCGAATTTTTTTAGCCACTCGGGGGAAGGGGAAACGGCACCTTTTTGGGGAAGTATACGAGAAAGTTTAGGGGAGAACACTCCCGCTGGTTTTGCTTCATGAAAATGTGGCTTTAATACCAGACTTAATTAGATATGATTATATTGAAAGCACAATTCATAGCTTCGAGATGCATGTAGTACAGCAACTTAACTCATTGTTGGTAAAAAGAGAATCTGGGTGCATCATGTCACATGAGTATTCCGAAATTACTTATAGTAAAAGCTGATCACAGTAATGAATTCCATTTAGGCACATCTGGTTAAGCTGAAATTAAATGCTTGGACATCAAAAATCATTATCAGATGCAGCGATCAGAAGTTTACTGGCTATTGAATATCAGCAGTATATTTCCACAAAAGAGATTTAATTTTCAAATATTTATATGTTTAAAACAGGGTCCGAGATGAAGCTCCTCCCAAACACCGCTGTGAGAGATAAACAGGAAAATTACAAAATAATCATCGGGTTTTTAATTAATATATTTCAAAAGGTATCACAACTATGAAAATAAAAAATATCTGGAAAAAAAAAACGGAAAATTTTCAATTTTTCGAATAGTTACAAAAGTTCCAAATTTCTCCCTTTCATTACGCAACACACATCTATACGGCAGTCCATTTCTTCCCAGAGATGTTCATAAACGAGTTGATAATACTGTTCTGGGGCTCATTCCATGTAGCTGCGTGCGTTGGAGGCGTACGGTGCTTTAATGTCATTCCAAAGGAAGAAATCGCAAGGCGTAAGATCTGGAGACTTCCAGAGCCACGTAAAAAGGACTAAACTTGGCCAATCCAGCATCTCGTGATATAAAAAACCTCTTTTTATAAGTTTTTATTCAACTTGAGTGTCTTGTCCAAAAATCTTGAGATCGATTTCTTACTCACTTCCAATTGAGCTACATCTTTGAAATTTAGCACAGTGGTGGGTTTCCGGAGACAATACAATCTATTGCAATCTATATCTATTTTAAACGTAACAAAATGATATTAAAATTTTAGCCCTATATTTGGGCGATAAACTTTGGAAGGTGGTAACCTCACTTTACGTAGGGTTGTAACAACACCACTAGACGACACACAATAGAAGGGGGCGCGGCCTGTGAATCATCCCCATTTCGGAGCGGCTTGAGGGTCAAAGGTCAGACCGGGGAAGTGAGTCTTGTTTCGTCTCTCGGTCTGTGGCGCACTTTTTTAAAATTTGTAATATGTAATATTCGTAACGAATATTTAATATGTGTTTTATAATGGAGAATTCAATAATTGAATTTGATTTACTATGCACAGCATGTCGTCTGTATTCGTGTCAGCCGTCACTAAAAAAATTGAAAATAAAATAAATAAAAACAATTTAAGGTATAAGCTTTTATTCATGCGAAAAAATGAACGCAAAAGTTGAAAATAATTTTTTTCGATTTCAATAAAATGCATAGTTCGAATAAAAGCGTGGGCGCCTTATATAGCACCTTATATTTTGTGTATATTTCCTTAAACAAATGGAATATTCCTAGAAGGTAAAGACATCCGCACTTTTATTCCAACCATGCATTTTATTGTAATCAGAAAAATTATTTTCGACTTTTGCGTTCATTTTTTCGCATTTGGATAAAAGCTTATACCTTAATTTATTTTTGTTATTTATTTATTTTATTCCCTTTTACTTCTTAACACGAGAATGCGCTTGCGCTGCATGCATTGGCTCAACTAGAAAAGTGAAAGCACGGATATAAAAATTTAACATCTGTTTCTTTTACCCGCAATTAGCATTAAAGTTTGTAATTATTATTTTTCAAAGTATATCATTTCAAAACCCAATGATTATTTTGTAATTACCCTGCATTCGGTAATTCTCTTGCGTAAAGAGGTACCCTGATGACATGAAACCGTAGCTGTTGATTGAACCTATGACGATAGAAAAAAAACGTCAGAATTCATAAAAAAATTATATTTGAAAGCTAAAAGCTCGTTCCCAATTTTAAAATTGCTCAGTTTTTAACTGGGCATGGAACTTTAAGAGGTCTATTCTAGTACCCCCGGTTGGGTTGGGAGACGTCACTTTTCCAGTTGTTAACTAGCGTAAAAAGTGACGTCTCCCAATCCAACCGGGGGTACCAGAATAGACCCGTTAAGCTCATGCCAGGAGCTTCAACTTAGCTCCGATTCACCTATGTGGTCTAGCTGGAAGTATTTGATACTGTCATGTACCAAATTTGCTCCCGAAAGACGTTTATCGTTAATAATCTGGAAAAGAAGTATATAACATGGCTTCTTCTCTTCTTCTTTACCTTTGTACAGAACAAATCATCTCTTGCGTCATTTGTGCGTTCATTATCGGCATTTGTTCTTGCATGGAATATAAATTCTGTGTAAGCATGCTGTTATACACTGTAAAAAAAATCCCTTAAAATTTACGGTTTTAAACTGACAGCTGGGTTGGTTGTGCAAAACCGTAAAAGCTACGAAGTAAATCCGTAGGCACAACGGTTTTTTACCATACAGGAACAAGTTTTTTCCGTAAAAGTTACGAAGTAAATCCGTAGTCACAACGGTTTTTTACCGTATGAAATCAAGTTTTCTCCGTAAAAATTAAATCATCAAAGTAAGTGACGTCATCGCACTGAATTGGTTGAGTTTCTCCTTCTGTTCGAGTTAAGGTTGAAATATGCTGATGTATATCAATTAAGAATGACATCCAATCAAGCTATATTATTAATTTCAAGATTAGTTTAATTAATATAATTTTAGATTGAACTTTCTACTTGGACATTTCGTGCAAGATGGTGACAAAACTTCTAGCACCTCAGCAGAGGGGATCAGAAAAGCGTTCATAGAAATAAAAGGCAGTCAGCTCTAACCACTAGACCACCGGAGACTTATAAAGTGTGAAGTAAAATAATCTATTTGAGTTTTAAAGTCACTCATAGCTCTGGTAGGCGCCACTTGAGTGTGTAAATCAACTATTGCCCAGAACACGTCGTTTAAGGTTAGCTTTCGCATGAGGTGACAACAGGGTTTACTACACATGTAAGCAAATAGGGAGATGGAACCCTATTAAAACATGAAATGAATGCAATAAAATTACATTTAAGAAAAGGGAAGGATTATCGTACGGAAACAATGAAATATGGCGAAAATAGAATTTGAACGACGGTTTTTAAACCGTTTGTAATGGCAGGAAGCGGTAAAGAAACCGTTTAATTCAACAAACAGACTTTAAAATCAAATATACTAGAAAAAGTCGGAAAAAAAAACGGATATTTTTTTACAGTGTATATATTTTTCCATTTCACCATTTTCTCTCTTTGTTAAATTTTGTAGTTTGTTTATTTTATATATTTGAATCTGACCTTTTCTGCTAAGTTTCTTGAATAAATTTTATGTGTTTTTATGTATTTGCATTTGTGACAGTAGCTATTTTTGATCATGTTTCTTCACCCTGTACGTTACACTTAACTCCATTTACTTAAATGCAAGATGTAAATACAAATTAAAGGGAAGTTTAAAGTGTGATGAGGGTAAAATAGTAATATCAACAAAACAGAATGGAGTAAAAGAACGACGCTCAAATTAAGATTGTTTTTTTTTTTTTTTTTCGTTTTTTTTTTTTTTTTCATTCCACACCAAGAGATGTAAGACATTTTAAGCCCTTTTTTCAGACTTCGTTTAAAAAACTGTTTTTAATTTCTTCTTTGCGGATAAATGTTTTTCTTTCAAATTTGTTCCGAAATAGGTCCAGGACTCAGAGGAAAATTCAAATTTAGACCTTAAAGTCATTTTTCCTCGACAGAAAACCTATTCTAATTTTGAATCTGCATGGATGGAGGCCTCTGATGACATCATCCACCAGATTCTTCTTCCTCCTCGTTCTTTTTCATTCGTTTTTTGTTAATATTATTGTATTTTTACCTCTATAACACTTAAAACTTTTCTTGATTTGTATTTATATCTTTGTACTTCGCAATGTTTTCCTGGATGATGATGCACTTGCGCGCACCAGATAAACTGTTTTTGTCCTTTTTAGATATTTTTCAATTTTTTCTATCCATTTACTTAATGTATCCGCCTATTGTAACTGCTTGGGTTTTTTTTTATTTATTTATATATGATTTGCAGATGTATCTGTATCTTTTCTCCTTAAATCCTCCTTCCGCCGTTTATTGAGTGCTTGCTTAATTCTGTAAGCCTTGTGTCATACTTGTTGGCAGACGATGAATTTTCTCAAGGAATCGGAAAAACAAAAAAAGTCTTGATGTGCGAAATTTCGCCTCCAGGAGTTTTCTGAATTTTCAGAGAAACAAAAACTCGTTTTTTAAGTTGGGTTCTTTTATTTGTAATTCAAACATCACAATGCTTCATCTATTATACGTATATAAACAGATTGATCCTTTTAATTCTTTATTCGATTCAGGATTTTAAGAGGAAATATAAGAATTTTCAATAAAAACAGGATATTATTAATTTGAGCTCAATTATTTTTTAAATTAATTTTTCAACATTTATTTAAACTAAGTAGTTAAAATATGTAGATAACGAAGTTTTAAACTAAGCTTATTTATCATTTAATAATACTTGGCTGATAGAAATATACATTTGTTTGCAACGTAAAAAAAGGCAGGTACAACCTTCATAATTGAAAAAATTACCTTGCTAAAACACATACATATATTTAACATTTCTCTTTTCATTCTTCTGCTTCTTTTTCATGGATATGCATTTTACGGACACTAAGTAATTAGCCATAAGTCGACACTGACAGCCGCGGAAAATAGAACTCACACCACTTAATGTTCTCCATCGAGTTATTTATAGCTAAAATCGTAAAGGCCAAAAACATTTTATTATATAAGGAATTTTTTTATCCTGTATTAAGAGCGACACTTAAAGCACAAACCGTTAAGACTGTAGACTTGCCATCACTTTCTGTAACTACATCCTCCAGCCGGGAAAAAAGCTATAAATCTTCGGCAAGGATGTCTCCTCCGTGGCTCCCGAAGCGAAGTATTTAGCGAGGGGTGGAGCATGACAATGACCTCCCCTGCTCGATCTGCTAGGGGTGCCGCCACTCAATTACGGCACAGATGAGCTTCCCCTGTCTATTAGACAATGCTCAAACGGGATCCGGCTGAAATTCAACAGCGATGCTCATCTAAGAGAGCACCAGGTGCGTTTGATATCTGAATTAAGAAAGTTATTATTTTTCTTTTGGTTCCTCCCTCTTTGTTTTGTCAGCCGTTGTGTTTCTCGGGTAGAACGCCTCTCATCCTCTTTAAAAAATGTTTCATTTCATGCGAAAGTAACAAGATAAGCTTTTAGAGCAACAGTTATAAAATTTCCAATATTTGGAATCCAAATTTCCATGTCAGTTTGAATCGCGCGCTCCTTCGAGTGAATTTCGGAATTCTACTTGCAGTAAAGTATCGCTTACGTTACGTCACTAACATAAACGTACAATGACGATGTCACGTAGGTGAAGATATCGAATGATAGAAAATTATATGGGATGATTACAATTTTAGTGTAATAATCACATACTGAATACTCCAGCTAGTTGCAATTTTGACTTATCACGTTCGCGTAATCACGAATAGACAGGCCGATAGACAGTCAACCAGGCGACGGATTTAATACATATCTCCAATTCTAGTGATCAAACCGTATACCAAATTTCATCAGTCATCTTATTGCAATTTTGAGCTATCATGTTCGCATGTACATGGACAGACCGACAGACTTCACCTTGATTTCGCCAAAAATTTTTAGAAACCGATCTGCAATTTAAGTGTACAGACGACATACCAAATTTCATGCGTCTATCTCGTTCCGTTTTTAAATTATCTAGCTCACTGACAGACAATGCAAACTACACTAAATGATCTTCAATATTGACGATATTACACAGGGATGGCGCCAGAGGGGGGACCGGGGGGCCCAGAGCGTCGGGGAAGCTGTGTCCCCCCATCGGGGAAAATATTTGTACGGGGTATTCAACTGTGGTTGATAAATAATTATCTGGAGAAAATTTGAGACCAATCTCATTTCACTCGTCCTCCCATACAACAGGTCGTGCACCCTGTCGGGCAAACTCTAGCGCCATTCCTGATTGTACAGCATTGAGAATATTGAACAACGTTTTAAAAATGCTCTACAGCAGCGGTTCCCAAACCATGGGCCGTGGCCCACTTGTGGGCCGCGAATAGGGTATTGGTGGGCCGCGGACGGTAGTCAAGAGTCAAAGTCAGAGGAGATTCAAAAGTATTCACTCGTTTTTTGCTTTATAAAACAATATAAAATTTACTAATTACTGACATATACATGCATGTATAATATATACAGTCGGACCTCTATTTAACGAAGTCGCTAAATCCCGAAAAAAAGTTCGTTATATGGAAAATTCGTTAAATAGAGATTTACCTTTTAAAATATTTTAAACTACACAAAACAGATTTTAAATTCATAAACACTAAATATTATTAGAAAAGTAATTATTCACACCTTTATTTTGTAAATTGATATCTATTTGTTTTATATATTTTACCCATCAAAAAGAAAGTTGCAAGAAAAACAAGAATTAAACAAAACATTGTCCGGGAATACACTATATTTTCAATTTAAAGAAATAATTTTATATTAAAATTAATGAATTTTAGCATTTCATCATACGAAGGTTTGTTGATTTCTGCATCATGATCATTTCCATCTACATCATCTTCGTCTTCATCGCAATTCATTGCTGTATTGTTTTTATTTTTCACACTGTCCACTTCAAAACTGCCTCATCCACATCTTCATAGACACATGCTTTTAAACGTTTTGAACAAGAATTCGATGAATCATAATTTTGTATCTTATCACGATTTTTTTATTTTGATTGATAAGCTGTTTCGAGGAATATACCAAATTTTAAAGCAATACTAGCTATGTGACCCGGCGTTGCACGGGCTATCTCGAATAATGCGTCATTCCTTGACGGAGAGAAAAAGTGAGGTCATGTGACACATGTCCAACATTATCTCCTAAATAAATAAGGAGAAAAGAGCGGTTCAATCATTCCGTCCGCGTAAAGGCTTCAAAATATACTTTTAAAATATCGCAAAAATAATCTTTATTTTGTAAAATTACGATTCCGTAATTATTTTTTGTCTGACTGTAGTACGGAAGGAATGAGATAACCCAGCGTTGATCGGAATCCGTATTTTTTCATATGCCCGCCTCCAGTTTATATGCACATGAAGCAAGATGCACTGAGTACATGAAATCTAAAAGTGAAACCTCATAGAAAACAATATAGTTTTAGTAAAAACCCTATATGAGCGATTTAATTTTCCCTGTTTCTTTATATCAATTACCAAAATCCACACAAAACTCTATCCACATTGACTTGTTGCATTGTTCAGGTTTCCATATTGCAACAATACATTATTTTTATTTCTGTCAGCGTCATTTTTTTATTGTTGTTGTAACAATGTTCTTTAAAGTAAACGACTTCAACAATAAAATAAATTTTGAATTGCGCTGTAACAATGAAAAGTATTGTTATAAAGTATCGGAAACAATGAAAAGTATTGCTGTAAATTAGTTTTTAATTAATATCTTTTTCACTAATTAAAATTTCGATATCTAAATGGCCGAAATGGATTCCTTGAATTATTCCCCATCTTCTGGTACTTTCCGCGCGCTTCTCCATTCGGCGGTTCGTGAGAAGATAGAAGGACATACATACATACATACATACATACGTTTGTTTACCTTCGAATTTTAATAGGATAGATCCTTTTTTTTCACGCCTTTATCCACCTCATGAAGTATTAAATTTTTCTCTCTGATGCTCAAGCACTTTCGCTTTGACATTTTACAGCTTCAAGGTCATTCATCACCATAAAATGTGTTAAAAGAAAGAATAAGTTTGAAATGTTTAGAAATATTTTGAGAAATAGGGAGAAAAAAATATTGGATCACAAGAAAAAGTTCGTTATATAGAGAAAGCATTTCGCTATTTGGAGGTTATTTTACGAAGAAATTTGCAAAATGTCCTTGGTTCCAAGAAAAAGTTCGCAAAATAGAGGTTCGTTAAATAGAGGTCCGACTGTATAAATATATGTTTTTAAACTTTTTTTACTTGTATATTTAGTTAATGGGCCTCAAAATATTTTTTACACAACAGGTGGTCCGCACAGTCAAAAAGGTTAGGAACCACTGCTCTACAGTATCTTTGTGCTAGTGGGGAGAATTCCAAAAATTATTTTTTCTGACTTGGAGAAGTAAAAACGAGAAGATTCATCAAGATATCGAGGACAAATTCTTTTGATTATTTCAATTCTTTTTTTATACTTCACATACAAGAGATTAATAAAAGATTTGGAGCATTCCACTCAAATAATTAACTTCTAGAATGAAAAAACATCCAAATTAAAGGTGTCGGGATTAACACATTTGTATTAAATCCAGAGAGTCCGTAGATATGTGGAAAATGCAAAGAAACAATCGAAAACAAAATCTATCAAATGTAGCTAGATTGTGTAGTGTAGTCTTGAAAAAAATTACTGAAGCCTCTAAACTTCGCTTGTACTTTTAATTATAGAATAATTGTAGCGAAATGTATTTACTTGGATATTTTATTTTAAGTATTAAGTAAATAATGATTATATAATTAACAAGTAATATAAAAGAAATTTAAAGTCATTTCCTACTTAGGTCAGCGATCTACACGCTTCGTCACTGATGGTATTTATTCCTAAATTTATATCCTGATAAATATCTTATATATATAGGGAGAGTATGAACTAATAGTAGGAATTGAAAAACTTCACAAAGTCTTTTTTAACATATCCAGTAGAGAGAATAAAGAAAGTAATCAACATTACCCTCTGACAAAAATACATGAAAGAATGACGCCTTCGTGAACATACCAGAAAACAAAGGATGTTAGGTCTAGAAGCTGGCAAACCTAGCTCCATCTATTGAGAAAAATT
>BGPR01034130.1:0-16630 GCA_013235015.1 Araneus ventricosus
CATAGTTAATGGAAAAAGACAAAAAAATGAAAGTAGTACAAATATGCGTCACTGCACAGTGAAGGATTAAAAGTTACAGCACTTCCAAGATTACAAAACACCAGCCGCCATTGCTCATTCAGCTTCAGTTGAGAACCAGTTGAATAAATGCAGCGCCTCCTATCGGCCATAAGTTTTAATGGTTGCTTTGTCTCCGCACTACAACGGCGAGTTGGAGCATAGGACCATCCAAAGCATTGGGGCTCTATTCAGGTACCCCCGGTTGGCTTGGGTTCCGCACGTTAACAACGGAACCCAACCCAACCGGGAGTACCAGAATAGACCCCTTGGACTGTGGCGTTTTAAGTCTTTGAATGGAAAAAAGCTTTGTTATAAATGAAAAACAAATGCCCTTTAAAATGGGCGCGGCGTTTAAAGAAGATAAGGCTAAATTAGTGTGTTTAATCTGTAGTTGAGATTAAGGCTGTCTTCGCGTAAAGATGAAGCGAAGGGCTCCTCCGAAACCATATTTTGGAATAGAAAAAATTTGCTGATGATTACAAAATTTCATATGATTATTACAGAAATATTCTTTTAGAATCAGTTGAAAGCCGTTTCTGTTTTAAAATTATACGAAGGTCAACATAAATACTCAAAGTCGAATGTAATTAAAAATTGAAAATGTATATTTCTTTTTTGCAAAAAAAAAGAACATTTAACTGCTTTGAAACATTGTGGCAATCTACAAAGTTCCTTTTTACACAATTGCATTATTTTGTTTGCATTGGCACTTCATTATAATTATAAACCGAATAAATACATTGAAAACGTTAAATTACCCTTTTTGTTCACTAAAGGGCGCTGCATCTGATTCAGTCGAATCAGTGCAGAAGTGAAATTTTCAGGCTTGGCGGTTTGGTGCCTAGTAAATTTTCTTTCGCCAACTTAAAATATAGAAACCCTGTTTAACCGCATGGATCAAAGCTAAAACGGAACTTGCGTTTTTCCATGTATATGCTTGAAGGTAATTGATCCTGGTTCCATCGTTGTAAAAAAAGGGCTTCTGTTTGTAGTTACGTGGGTTTCCAGGGCAATTTTTTAGATATTGCAATAATATTTGTTAGATAATTTACTATATTCCGATACGTAATTAATAACTCGTACGCAGTTATACAATTGGGAGCTAAGGTCATTTTAGTTTTTCCTGTTGATGTGACTTCCAAATAAAAACTCAGCTAGTTCCAATCCGTTCAGAGGCGGCGGCAGAAATTTTCCGACTGGGAGGCAAGACATCGCCGACGAGGGGGGCAAGCAAATTTTCTTTAATTTACGCAAATTCAAAATAACACGTTATAATTAATTTTATATTTAATTAAAGGTAATTATGTATTAATTAGCGAATTCAAATATAATAATCAGCTATTTGTATACCATCGGTGCAGTAAGGATTGTCTGACGGAACGAAAAGCAATAATAGAAAATGAAGAATTTTGAACATAAATCTCGTAGCAAATGAAATATACCGCACTGATATTGGCAAAAAATTTGCAGATTATTTTCTAAATCTCATAGCAAAATAAAACAATAGCCGAAACAAGTGAAAATACTTTTTATTAACTTATTTTAAACCTATAAATAAATATCAACATATTTAAAATAATTGGCAAAACCTGAGAACCAATGCCTCAGCTCAAAACATTAGACAGATTTCGACAATTTTTATTTCATATGAAAGCTTATGACGTCTAGATATTTCATCAATGGTTTCCAGCCAAAATCACCCTCCAATTTCAAGAGAAATCGGGAAAACACTACTTTACAGTACATTCTCTATGGCGAAAACTCTTCAGAGAGTCCCCACCAAACCACTCGACCGATTTCGCCAATTTTTATTTTATATGAAAGCTCACGAACCTTAGATACATCGTCAATTGTCGCCTCCCCATCTTCATCTTTCATTTTTGATACAAATTGAAAAAACAATAGTTCACTGCACATTTTCTATGGGGAAAAACCTTGACTGAGTCGCAACAAATAGACCGATTTCGCCAATTCATCTTGCCACTTTGGAAGCATAGTTAACCAATCAGAATGCTCCACGTTTATTGTGCAGGTTTAAAATAGTATTTTTTATCAGTACAAGCTTCAATCTATACGGCACTTCTAGAAAGAGTAAAATACTTATTGTAGAGGATGGAAACGTTTTCAGAGCGATATCATACTGCATTTATGGGTCTACAAACTTATAGACAAAGTTGTGCAAAATATTAGAACTCAAATGTGGATTGTTCGTTCTATATCTTGTTCCACTAATCTATGTGCAGTATTTAAAACTGAAAATGTACTGCTTGCGAGCCGCGAATTGCCGAGGTGGCTGGGCCAGTGTTGAACGCCAAAGGTTCTGCTGGTGTCTATTTATAATAAAGGAGAATATGTGTGTATGTGCGTGCGTTTGTGCGTGTGTGTTGGCGCTCCATCGACGGCTACGGCTCTGCAGGGCATTCGGATGGACCTTGAGCTGCGAAATTTGACTCAAGCATACTTTGGAGGGTGAGGATGTGCGCCTCGAAGCTATTTTTAGCAGGGTTACTTATCTTTATAATGAGTAATTTCACTCTCACTATCAGAGTCAGACGAGACCCGAGAGATTCAGTAGACCAGCTACCTGCGGTAACCTTTTAGTAGATACCTCTGGAGTTGCCTCCGAGGAATTTCTGTGCAAGTAGCATGTAAGTAGTTAGACAGATAATCTAACTGATAATGTAATCTGCTACTGATTGATTCACCGACTATATTTAAGTAATTTAGTCATAGTGATGGATCTTTCTTTTTGAATTGTTGCTACGTAGGGTGTTAAATGTAAATATTTTTAAAGTGCGTTCGTTTTAATAAACGACTTTTATTATATTCTTTTTGTTCGTGCCTATTATTTGGACTGCTCTATCGGTCATCAATATTTCCACAGCAAAATTGTGGGCTTGGTTTCTATCTATAATTTTCAACAGCACTACATGTCATGCAGCAAAGTTAATCGGCCCAGAATTTTGCAACAAGAGTTAGATCCGATAAGGTTATCGACTAACAAGGGCCAGGACACTTCTGGACATAGCCTAACAAGAGTTATCGACCAAGCAGTCTGTGCCTAACACATATCATTAAGTAATGTCACTGGTTTACTGTGCAACCAGATTAAATGTGTACATGCTACGACATAAAACCAGAAGTAAAAAATCTACCTTGGAGGTTATGTCCAAAGAAAGCAAGCAATATTTTTATCATATTTTTAACAGTGTCAAAAGCACGTGAATGGAAGATTTGATCAAAGAATAAATTGATTAAATTTAATTTTATACGAATAGAAAGCTCGCGCGTTGTCAAAAATTGCGTTAAAAATAAATTTTGAAATGTTAATTACACTTAGAAAAATTGTTCCGCAATGGAAGTAGTATCAATTAAAAGATAATTTTTTGTTCTTTAAGATGGTGTAAAAATAATTTTCATGTGATAAATATTTCAAAAGTTAATGACGAATAACGCCGAAATTTAGCCTAATTTTCGTTATATAATTTAATATATTAAGAATTATTTAATTTTGAAATTTGAAAATAGCATAATTGACCTAGAAATGCACCCCAGAATGTCGTGTGCAAATTTCATGACGCTACCGTTCACTGTTTAGAAGGTGTTCTTGTGACCGACAGACAGTCATATGTATTTTCTGCTTTATATTATAGACACGGTTCATAGACGTAATTATCTCCTTATTACTTGCATAGAGACCAGATCGAAAAGATCATTTAGTTTTATTGAGTTTTTCTATTAAATACTCCAAATTTTGGTTATTTCGTGATGTGTGACTTTTTAACTTAACGTTTCCACTAAAGAAAGCTTAGAAAAAAATTCTATTGCTAAAAGAACTCTAAATCTTGACATTTATTCCATCATTTAACATTGGAGAGAAACGACATGGTTCCGCAATGATTTCATCAACACATCCGCTCTCTGTGAGACTAACCTTTTGTGACGTCGTGAGACCACGGGTAGCGTGAATCAACAGCTAAACTAGTACCAAATCTAATAATTTTATTTTAAAGTTACTCCTGGTTATTATAGATTACAAAATAAGCAATAATTTATGTACAGAATATTACAGACGTGAGTAAATTTACAGGGTGGTGTTTGAGACAGCCTCTGCAGGTAGAAATAACAATCACTTAGAGCAACGGCTCTACTGAAATCTATTGAATGTTCAATAATTGAAAGTTCATGAGCATCCGCTCATCTCGAATAAACTCGAACAGTTCAGATACGAGAGCTCTGCTCTCCTAAAACAGTTAAAGCGAAGCGTACAGCTTCTTAACTCTGCTACACAACTGGCCGCAAGGGACTCAGTTATTTCTAAAACCGCTCCGAAGATCCAGCACTCGAAACACGATGCTATGATCGGAATCCGATCAATAAATGATCACCGATCGAAAATCAACTCCCTTCTCCTCTTTTTTCTTTTTTGCCGCCGCTTAAATCTTCGTTTTCCTAGGGACGAGGTCCGCCCAACAAGTGAAGTTTTCCGCCCCAATTCGTGAGGTCCACCAATGAGGTCTTCCTTTCACTAGGTGGTTGATTTATGTCAAGTAACAGTCTTGGCTATTAGCGGTATCGTCTGTGGATAATCTCGTCTCAGTTCAACTGAGAAGGAACATCCATCACTCCTTAATTGGGAGTTTCCTAAAAGGTTTTGTGTGCCAAGTGTCACTAGATATGGAGTGAAAAGAAGCTCTTCGTACGAATTCTCTTGTGGAGTTTTGCCGACAGGTCCAGGTGGATACTTTGGCGGGGCCGATTTTAGCAGCTGTTTTGGAATCTTCACACTTTCTACTCTCAAGTAACCTTGCTGTAATTTTTTGCATTCTGTATATGATTTTTTACATCACGCAATTCATAGAAAAGATTCCAGCCTAAAAATATTATCATGTTAAATTATTTAAAAAATTCCTCCTGTTTGCATAACTTAGCTGAGATATGTTTTGCCTTACTGGGTTTTTTTTACACATTTTCCTCATAATGATCGAAATTATTTAAACTGCTGTCTGTCATAAGATTTCAAAAAATAAATAAATTCCTATTAGCCATTGTTGATTAGTGGCTTTATTTTATTGCATTAGAGTTATTACTGTCCTTTACGATCATGACATTTTGAGGTGACTTTAAGTTAATGAATCGCAAGTTATGAAAAGGCAACAATTCGAATTAATTAATAAAGAAATAATTAAACTTCTTACTTCTTTGACATCGTCATTTTAAAGAAGTGAAAAAAGACCAGTTCAGATTTATTACATAATTTTAAGGTTTATAATCTTTAATTAGGATTGAGTCTCTACAATTGTGTAATTTTTTTATTAGCATATTTATCCTTTGATTATAATCTTTATTTTTTAACACTGCTTTACTTCGAATTTTTTTTTATTTTCTGTGATTTTGGATTTTAATATTATTAATTTGCATTTCACATACTAACCGAATTTATTAAATCTCTTTTTAGTTCATTTAACTAAAAACAACTAATAAAAGGTAGTTTCATTGAGTCCATGGCCATAAAGAGGGCTGAATCTCCAGTATTGAAATTGTAATCCAGAGCGGATTCAGGCCCTGAAAGTTTTTCGCTTCTGTAGGTGATGAGGAGGCAGGGGAACGGTGAAAATGGACCTTTGAGTTTCTTTCACTTCAGTTGCTGTACTTTTTAAGAGTATATCAGACGGACAGAACGCCGCCCCATGTCCCAGGGCCTGATGCCACAACAGCAACTGAACCGGTTGGATGGGCATGAGTGACAAGACGACGGAAATCGTGGACTGTATTCAATTGGTTTAAAAATGTACACGTTAGTGACGGAAAATTGTCAGCAGCGAAAATTCAAACCAATCGGGTGTGACTTTGACGGTGACGTAGTTCGCCTTCCACGGTACCGAAATCCTCTCTGACCGGTTGTCTCAATATGTCAAGCGACGAAAAACTTTTGGCGGGTGGCATTACCCTAGTGTACACGGAAATCGTCCATGATACGCTTTCCGTCTGATATACCTTTTACTCTGTTGCTGTAGTTTCCCTTCAACTTTTGTGGTGCTCCGATGGGCTGGCTAGGAGTCATGGGGGGAGGCGTAAAGTTGCTGTTGTCTTTTCTAGTATTCGAGGTTCTTTATTTATTTTAATTTAAAACTGCGAAGCGAGCAAAAAAATCGCAACATCTGATTCAGGATTGGTTAGCAATGGTGTGAAGAAGGTTATAAATAATCAAAAATGGATTTAGATTTTGTAAATTGCACTTGAAGATTATTTGAACAGTGGTGAAAGTTTCTTGGTTTATTTGGTAAAATAGATTGAACTCTATAGCATCATTTTTAAAATAATAGTGTTTTATTGTGTATTTGATTTATTCATGGACTGATTAAACCTTGTTGGGGCTTAGGCAATACATATTTTCGGCTCCCCTCAAGAGAATCCAACAGATATTTCTTTATTGATTTCAAGTTTCTGAGTACCAGTTGTATGGCAAACTGATATAACAAAGCATTTATTTGCGGTCGCCGTCAAGTCTTTTCATCTCGCATACATTTAATTTTTTTTAAATTCAAATTTGAAACTAATTTTAAACAAAACGGTATTAAACTTTCAAAGCTTTTTTAAAACAGTCTGAGTAAAAAGTTTGCCAGGGATGTCGACTTCTGAGTCAGTCGATCAGTGACAAAAATAAATTGAACAACTCTGATCTGCAAGCGGATTTGAAAGCATGAAAAACCCTTGTAGCAAAATTCTGAAATTTAGACTTTAATCGCTTTTAATTTGAAAGATTTCAATGGCATGGCTCTTGTAAATGAAATGAAAGCTCAGAATTAAATTATCATGGAAAATAATCCACAAAAAAATATTCGTCTCCTCGGGGCTTCTAGGTAGTTATTTATTCTGCCTATTTCATAATCCGGTGCAGTATTCGTTGGAACTAAAAGTATTCACAGCCGGAAAGTGTGGCAATAAGAATAATAGAAGGCGTTGAAGCGCACGCAAAGACAGGGGAAAAGTTTTTTCTAGTAAGTCTATATACAGCCTGACTAGCTTTGAGGGTGAGTGAACAGTTCCAGGGAAATAGAATGCATGAACATAATTCACTTCATAGTCGGAAAAGAATAAATATTTGCGACTTTTGAAGAGATATTAAAATGCATTACACCAAAATTGAACGAAAATGCAAGAGTACTTTTATTGGATTTATACATTTAAAATACATGTCGAATCTGACTAAAAACTTGAGTAATAATATATTTTTCAATAAAACAATCAGTTTTCTTCAAAAAAAATTCTAATTCTTTAAAACTTATTTTTTAAATTGTTAATTTCGAATATTTATTGAAAATTTTGGTAACATTTTCAAAAATTGATTAAAAACTGAAACATTTTATCGTTAGAGTTATGATAAAATGAGAGAAATTGTTAATTTGAGTTCACTATTTCCGTTGTTTATGCAACAGCCTATAAAAATGAAATAATAATTTCACTTTAAATCAAGTTTACCAGTATTCTTAAAAAGAATATAAAAATATATAAATTTTAATTCATTGTCAGTTCAATATAAAAACTATCTTCAATGTTTTAATTCGTATCGATTATATAATTTATCGGTGCAAGAGACCGCAAGAGTAGTGTCGTTTAGCATTTGATGCGTTTTTGCATCTCATTTCACAGAGAAAAAGAACCAGAGGACTCACTCCGGAGTTTGGTAAACGATTGCAGCTCCACCGTCATTGGACAACACGGCGCCATATTGTTATCGAATGAAATGCGGCCATGTTGTTCTGTTGGATGAATTCTTATTGCTACGTGGCAAATATTCCGGACTATTTTTCATGATCTGGTTTTTTGTTTAGAATTATTGATAGAAGAGAGATTGCTAAACTTCCTTTGATATAAGATACTCATATTCCTGGATATGCAAACAGTAAGTTTAAAGTCTTTCAAAATATTTATCAAATGTTATTTAAATAAATGATAAATTTCGAAGATTTAAGACTTATTTTCGCTTTGTATATAAAATAATGAATTTTTTCCTATTGCTGAAGCTTTTTAAGATGCTTATCATGTGGAATAATCTGACAAAATATGCATGAATCCTTAAAAATTCTTGTAGTGCTGTATTTTGATAAATGTATTGCTACATAATATGCTTGGCAATTAAAATAATCTTAAAAGTTATTAATAGAACATTGGCTAATTACTGTCATAAAAACTTATTATTATAATTACCATTTCTATGCCTAAGAACTTTGTTGATGGAGTTCCGTCCCATCAGAGGGGACTATCTTCGGTACGAACAGTCTGCGTAAGACATGACTTTACAGTGTGATGCCGTGAACTGTAAAAATCAGAGCAAAGAATAAAGTGACGTGGAAGAAGGCAGTCAAGGTGCTGGAAATGAGAGATCCTTAGGAGCTGGTTGCTTATGAAGCTTGCTGTGGAACCAATCAGGACGAGGCTGGAGCACAGAGGGTAGAGAAATGAGGCTGTAATTTGTCAGGACGAGAGAGGTGGGAACGTCGAGAGGGGGTTTTTAATTTGAAGAAACGCAAAGTTGCAGTAGTAAATTAACTATTTCGAAGTCATTTTTTGCTAATTTTATCTTTTCGCTAATTTCGATAAAATTTGGAAATCTGTTGAGCGCGTCATTAATAATTTTCAGAGCGTTAAAGTTTCTTTCAAAGTTGCGGAAGTTTCTGGTTTGGCTTGGGGGATGGGATTACTATCAGGAATCGTATTAGTTTTTCCCGTAATTTTAATATTGAATCTTGACAAATTCCGGAGTACCCACCTTTCAAAAAGGGGCTACCTCCATTCTTAACGAGTACTGAGTCCAACATGGCGAGAAGTATCTGACAATGAGCTGAATAGGATTCATTTCAGCAGTGAGGAGAGGCAGGGAGGGGGTGCGTACATTGGAGCTTCTTAGAAGCTAGGGCCTACGCACGGTAGCTCAGAGAAGAACTGGAAACAGTTCTGAGAAAGTCAGGAGTCTAGCGATGGCCAGAAGAGAAGATCTTGAGATGGAGTGAGGAGAGTGAAACTGTGAGAGCTTAACAGTGTTTGGTTATTATCTGGGAGAGGGCCGTGGGAGAAAAAGTCGCGGAAAGTGAGTAATGTAAGCAAGCTGCGGGGAGGGGGACAAGGTGCATTACTATTACAGGAGAAAATTTCTCAGCCTTTTTATTTTGGGATTGGGGATATAATTAGGAATAAGTTGAATTGCTGCATTTTCGTGCGTGTCGAGAGCATTAAAGAATTTTGTTGCAATTTTAACAATGTATTCCTTTAGAGAGGGGTATTTAAGTGCTTTACACACTTCGGTGTTGGAGATTGACCGAATCCCATTTTGCATTGCAGATTGACCGAATTACTGAGTGATATTGAACGTCAATTATTTTAATGTTGGTTTTAGCGGCATAACCCCAGATCGGACAGGCATAAGTTAGAATGGGACGCAAACCGGTGTTGTAAACAAGTAACTTCGTTTCCCTAGGCATTTTATATTTCCGAGATATTAATAGGAAAAGTTTACGCGCGGTGTCTCCTAATTTATTTTTAAGGTATATAAAATGGGGTTTCCAAGTTAATTTCCAATCAAGAATAAGACCTAAATACTTACATTCCTGAGACCAGGGGATAATTCTGTCATTAATCTTAATGGGGGGGGGAGCTGGAGTACCTACACGCATTAGCAAACATAATAGCTTCAGTTTTTGAGATGTTGATTGAGATGCTATTTTCCATTTAATGAACCAGCCCTCAAGTGCTTTAAGATGGCGATTAAGAGCAATTTGAATATAATTGGGATTTTTGTTCCGAGAAATTATTGCTGTGTCGTCTGCGTACATGCATAATAAAGTATTGAATTGTTTGGGAATGTCTTTAATATACAGGGCAAAAAGAGTCGGGCCAATTTTCGACCCTTGTGCCACGCCTGCATTAATGTTTTTGGTGCTTGAGAGTTCATTCTTGACTCTAACTGCGAATTTCTTTCTAGTAAATAAAAATCTATTAGCTTAATAAGGTAGGAGGGTGTCTTGTAGTGTATAAGCTTATGGATAAGTCCATCTTGCCGGACCCTGTCAAACGCTTTCTGGATATCTAGGAAAAGAGGCCCTGTTTTCTGTTTATTGGCAAACCCCTCTGTGACATATTCAACGACTCTATAAGTTGGTGAGAGGTAGATAGTTTTTCACGGAAACCAAATTGTTCGGGACAAAGTACGTTATTTTCCCAAGATAATTATTGAGTCGTTTTAGGATCAAGTGTTCAGCAATCTTGCTTAAACTTGGTAATAGGGAGATAGGTCGATAGTTGGTTGTATCTGTGGGGTCTTTCCCTGGTAATTTTAATATTGGTTTTGGTCTCTGGGCATAAGTAGGAGCTTTGTTAATTTTAATTACTGGGAATTTTGGGCAACCGCGCCACGAGGCGAGGTGTCCTTTTTCGTTGCAGTTTATGCAAGAGGGGTTTTCAATTATTGTTTTAATATCACAATTTCTGGTTTCATGAGAAACGTTGCATTTAATGCATCGTTGTTTGCGCTTGCAGTTTCTTGCACTGTGATAGAAGTCCGAACAGTTAAAGCATATTGTAGCTCTTTGTTTTCTGCGGTAGGCTTCTATGGTAACTTTAAGTATGTTAACTTTATTAATTTTGAAAATTTTCTCTACGTTGGGGGTCTTTGCGAGTTCTACAAGTACAATGGGGTGAAACGTTTTAAGATAGTAATTGCGGAGGTGGTTAATTCTTAGAACTTTATAATTTAGGCTCTCAAGTTCTTGCGTAATTTTTTCCCTACAGTGATCTGGGGGGACACCTTTGATAACAATTCTAATTGGTCTCTCGGTGGGTGCTTCAGAGAGCACATATTCTTTCTCGTTTTTATCAAGATATTCCATAATTTTGGTTCTTTCTTCACTTGAATTAGGGGAAATTCTTATATAGCCGCGAACATAGTGATTAACGGTCTCTGGGAAATTTCTAGAAATTTCCTGTAACGTTAGGTTATAATCTTCGGTGATTTTTAAATTAATAACAGGGATAATTTCTTTAGGAGGTTCTAATGGTGCAGAACACTGCATTTCCTGATCATCATCGTTCATAAGAACGCTGAATTTATTCGCGGTTTTGATTGGCGATTTAAATTCTATTTTGCGCTGTTTCGCAGCCTTTCTGAATGGGACGTTTTTAAATACGTCTGTAGGTTTGCAGGTATAATTGAACTGAAATACCTGATGGTGTTCTATGTAATCAGTAATCAAGTAATTTTTGGGGCCCATGGCACCCGAAGGGGGCCTAATCCCCGGTAATGGTACATTGGTGATGCTGGATACTTTCAGTTCTGGGAATTGGATAGTCTGCTGTTGTTGTTGGAGGCAAAGGATGTGTGGGTGGGATCCATCTGGATCTTATGGGATTGTTGCTGGAGCACTGAAAGAACTGGTGCCTGTAAAGAGTAGTTACTGCTGTTGAGAGAACTCATATCTCTGGATGTGATAATTTTTCTTTACTTGCTCTGAAAGGGAAGTGACATGCCGTTTGGAACTGCTCTTCAGGGTTTAGAAATGTTTTGGGAAGAATGGGGCGGGGGCCAAGGGTCTGAAACTATTAGCAAGGATAGCTATTCCATTTTTTTTAAAATTATAGTTACAATTATAAAAGAATCTTCCGGGGTCTTTTGCTTTTCGGATCGGAGGAATAATTTTCAAGTTGCTGAATGGCTTCATTATCAATTTTATCAAGATTATGATAGAATTTTCCTGCGATTTTTTTTTTGATAAATTCCTTTAACGAGATTAGCTTAATTGCATTTCTTATATCTTTATTTAGTACATACCATCCAGCATTACATATTGGACGGATTATATTACTTTCTAGAATTGCAAGCATTTTGATATTTGATTTGGCTGCTGCGCCCCAGATGGGGCATCAGTAAGTAATTATCGGACGTAAGATCGCAGTGTAGACAAGCAATTTGTAATTCCTATTCATTTAAGAATCTCGTGCTATTAGAGGGAAAATTTCTTTTTTAGGCTACACGAAATTTAGTTTTTATTATTGTAACATGATTTTTCCAGGTTAATTTTTCGTCTAGTATTACGCTTAGATATTTTGGCTTGCTGAGACCAGGGGATTGTTTGCTTTTTAATTTTAACTATTGGTTTGTGTTTTTTTTCTACCCTTGGCGACATACACTGCTTCTGTTTTATTAACGTTAAGGGCAATTTTCCATTTGAGGAACCAGTCGTCCAGTTTCACTAGATGTTGGTTTAATGCGGCTACCGTATATTTTGGTTTTTATTTTTAGCAAGAATGGCAGTATCGTCTGCGTGCATACCTAATAATGTTTTATGCGTTTTTGGAATGTTGTTAACTTAAAGAGAGTAGAGGGCAGGATTAAATTTCTCTCCTTGTGGAATAACCGCTCACATTATTTTGGATTCGAAAATGCTGTTACCAATTTTAACTGCGAATTTTCTTTCTTCGAGTTATGATTTTTGAAGCTGCAGTATATGGGTTGGGTTTTGTATTTGATAATGGATTGGTCCTTGGATCCAGATTCTATCAAAGGCTTTCTGTGCGTCAAGGAAGACCGCACCAGTGCATTCAACTTTTTCAAAGCCACTCGTAATATACTCGACTACTCTAAGAAGTTGATGCGTTGTAGTTAGGGATTTCCTAAAACCAAATTGTTCCGGGCAAAGGATTTTGTTTTCGGCAAGATGCTCGTTTAATTTATCTAAAATGAAGTTTTCAGTTAGTTTACTGAGTGTGCTGAGTAGCGAGATTGGCCAATAGTTTTCTGGCTGAGTGATGTCTTTTCCGGGTTTCAGACTTGGCACAACTACTGCGGTCTTCCACGCTTTTGGAAAATAGTTAAATTTAAAGATATTGTTTATGATTTCTGTAAACTCGAAAATCATTGTGCATGGTCAATTTTTAAGCATTTTGTTGGTGATACAGTGAAGCCCGCATGCTTTTCTAATATTTAAATTTTTAATGACTTTGATTACCTCAGAGGGCTGAATACATTTGAGATTATCAATTCGGTTATTGGTAAGTGGGAAGGAGGGGAAGTTTTCAGTTGATTTTTTGACCTCATTTTCCGTCTCTCTGTGAGATAGGTCATTTAATGAGAATTGTTTCTCTATACTTAGGGCAATAGTTTCGGCCTTGTTAGAGTCGGAATATGCAAATCCATTTTCTCCCAGTAGAGCTGGGATTTTCTGCGCTTTCTTACACAGAAACTCCAGTCTCTCCATCGATAATAAGGTGCTGATTTATTTAGCTTATCTTCGCCCAATCCTAGCTTATGCAAGCCCTATATGGGGATGTACCTCGAAATCAATCCTAACCAAAATTCAGGCTCTGGAAAATAATACCCTACGAATGATTGGTAATGCTAGATGGTATCATAGAAATGAAGAAATTAGAACTGCATTAAAAATCCCCTCTCTCACGAAATTTATTCGAAAACTCTCTGATAAATTCTATACTGACCTCTTGAAGGTACGTAATGCTTCCATTGCTAAAATCCCAATTTATGATCCATCAGACCCCAGCAATTGAAAGCGGCCGAGATACTCTCTCACTCTCTAAACTCCTCCCATGGCTAAATCTTCTGGCAGATTTTAATCTCGTCCATTAACTTTAATTTAATAAAAAGAAAAATAATTAAATGAAAAATATTAAATAATTTATTTAAAAAACTCTTGTTTATGGTACTGCAATTCACTGCTTTATGGCTTCTCTGTCACTTTCACCTTACCTCGGAAGATCTATATTGCAACATAACTAGTTAAGACCTGCAACCATTTCAACCCTGACACCCTTTCAGATGACCACTGTGTTCCTGCACTTCCAGACCCATCTTTCCTACGGAAACCGCATCATCCCATTGTTATCTCAGCAAGTGAAATTCATTCCCGTCATGTCTGTCAACATCTAGTAATCAATTGAGAAATATTGAGATTTAGTTAACAATATCTTGAATCATGAAATATATAAAAGAGACTATGAAGTAGAAAATTATTTTAAAAATTTCAATTTGCTTCTATTAGCGTTGTAAGGGCGCTATTAGCCGAGAGCAACTTGTGGCGCAGCTGTCTGTAAAATTGGCTGCGCCGCCAGTTGCCGAAGTATTTTAAAACCCGGCAACTGGTGGCGCAGCTTTCAAATAATTGAGGGAAATAGTCATTTATGAGAATGGCGTCTAAGGAAGAACTTCTTCTCCTTGCTCTTCTAATTAAAAAAAGAAAAAGCTAAAGGTTAGAAAAATGCGAAAACATCCCATATTTGTTTCTCGACTGACTAGATGGTTATATTATACATTGTTTGACGATCTATGATAGTAAATTTTTCAGTTTTCTTCGCATACTAATACATTCCATGAAAAATTAGCATTTTAGTTAATCATTATTTATAAAACAGTTCCGAAACTTGTTTGTAAGGTAACAAAATATATAATTCAGGTGTATCTAAAATAAATTTAATCGGCAAAATATTAAGGCTAGTTTTTAAGTCTCAAAATGCCTTCTAAACTCACAGGTCTCAGGTTCGGGATTCATTTCACTATGTTGATGAAGCTCTCTTAGTGGATGTTCAAAAGTAAAATTCTTTTTTTTATTATTGAAAACTTTGAATATTGCTGTCCAGTGGCGAATCCAGAATTCGGGTCGGGGGGGGGGGCGGAGGGCATAAAAATTTTGTATCGTCATGACGAATGTCAAACCTCATGGCTTATGTTAACCAAAACACTATCTTTACAGACTTTACTCACCTGACAATAAGAATTATTTTATATTTTGCCGTTAAGTATTTAGAAAACAGTAAAATATAAAAAATTATCAAATTGAAACAGTGGAACTTTGATAGTTCAAGTGTGAAGTCATCGGTGACACAATTATTTTTTTCTTTGGTTTCTTTATTCCCCTATTGTCATAATGTTAATATATTGTCTGTAATTCTAATTTATCTTAGTTAATTCGAAGTCAAAAATAAATTATTTTTTTCCTAATTAGCTCTTGCGAATGAAATTCTTCATGTCTTTTCAAAAAAGCTATGAGCACGTTTGAAATTAATTGTATCATTCATTTTAAAGTTTTAGTGTACAATTGTTTTATTTTGTCAAAGTGGTCGATACTATTTATTAGTTAAAGCTAATTACTTCTTTATAAATTTTGTGAAATTTAAAATTATTTTTTTCTCTTTATAATTATTATTACTTTGTTTACTCGTAGTTTTGTGAACGGTGAACTATTTTGCTTTCAAAATAATAGTTTTTTGCAACTAGTAGCAAATAAAGTATGTATGAAAACAAACAACTAAGTAAGTATATGAATATTGATTAAACACGAAACGGTATATTATTATTATTATCTTAATATGAATAAAATTAATTTAAAGTTTAAAAAATTAGCTTTTCAGCGACGCAAATTGCATTTGTGTACAATTTATTTCTTACATTTTAATAATTTTGTCAAAATTAATAATCACACACATTTATATATCAGGAATCCACGTCAAGAATGAAATCTTCAGTTTGTTTTCAAACAATTTCATTAAGTGTTTCATCTGTTGCTCTTGTTGCCTTCTCGATTCCTAGGACATTTTTAAAAAAATATCGCAAAAAAGCAAATACAATAGACAGCTAAATGAATTACTATAGAGCCGAGAGCAGATTTCTAAATGATGTATCATATGCGCGCGCAGCTACATTGGATGATCAGCAGCGCCACCGGTTGCCCTCGGCTAATAGGCTCCATATACTACAATGCCCCGTCAAACATCTGCGCCACCAAATGTTGCCGATGTTGTTGCCGGTTAGGGCAACAGGCGGCAACATGTTGTTCTGTTGCGCCACCGATCGCCGTCGGCTAATAGGATCCATTGGATATAATGGCAGGCGACTCGCGTAAGCAGCCAGTGGCGCCACAAGTTGCTCTCGGCTAATAGCGCCCTAAATAGTAGGGAAGAATTTGTTTTATCAAAAATCAAACAATATTATAAAGAAACTAAGACACAATGAATATCATAAGAAAGAAATTCATTAAAAGATAAGGCATATTATAAATAAGATTAAAATTCCAATTTACTTAGTGATTGGAGTGACTTAGTTTCGACAAGAATCTCACGTTTTTTGGGTTTTGTTTAGACATCTACATTTATGATTAAATATCAATTAAGGTAAGAAATTAAGAATATTATAAGCAGATAAGAATATTATAAGCCTATCAAATATGCAATCTAGAATATTCGATATTCTAGTTCGAATAGAATAATAAATATATATTATGGACGAATTAGAATATTTATACTTATAGAAATAAAGAATATTAATAGAAGACTGTATTAATATAAATTTCAAGAAAGCCACTCAATTCGGTAATGTGGTTTGTGCTCGACTTGCAGCATGAGGGTGACGAAGCTCGGTTCTAAAATAAGGCTTCGGTAATCTATCCCTTTCAGGACGGCCACACGGAAAACGTGCGATTTGATCTGTCCATCGTTCCTCATCGCGCGTAGTTGCTCATAGACGGCTCACTTTTTCTAGTTAAGCCTAATAACACTAAAGCTGGTGTCA